>LGRX02003166.1:0-19126 GCA_001247695.2 Cymbomonas tetramitiformis
ACATTTTAGCAACTTTCACCTTGATTGCGCCCATATGGGGCGCGATTCCTACGGTCTAGCATTTTTGAGAACCAATTTATATGTTGAGAATCCGATATTTGATGTCCGCATATGTCAGTTGCATGGTACAATAACCCGAATTTGGGGTTTAAGGTCCCAAAATGGACTCAAATTGCAGTTTTAGCCACATTTTAGCAACTTTCACCTTGATAGCGCTCATATGGGGCGCGATTCCTACGGTCTAGCATTTTTGAAGAACCAATTTTATGTTGAGAATCCGATATTTGATGTCCGCATATGTCAGTTGCATGGTACAATAACCCGAATTTGGGGTTTAAGGTCCCAAAATGGACTCAAATTGCAGTTTTAGCCACATTTCAGCAACTTTCACCTTGATAGCGCCCATATGGGGCGCGATTCCTACGGTCTAGCATTTTTGAGAACCAATTTATATGTTGAGAATCCGATATTTGATGTCCGCATATGTCAGTTGCATGGTACAATAACCCGAATTTGGGGTTTAAGGTCCCAAAATGGACTCAAATTGCAGTTTTAGCCACATTTTAGCAGCTTTCACCTTGATAGCGCTCATATGGGGCGCGATTCCTACGGTCTAGCATTTTGAAGAACCAATTTTCATGTTGAGAATCCGATATTTGATGTCCGCATATGTCAGTTGCATGGTACAATAACCCGAATTTGGGGTTTAAGGTCCCAAAATGGACTCAAATTGCAGTTTTAGCCACATTTTAGCAGCTTTCACCTTGATAGCGCTCATATTATGGGGCGCGATTCCTACGGTCTAGCATTTTTGAAGAACCAATTTATATGTTGAGAATCCGATATTTGATGTCCGCATATGTCAGTTGCATGGTACAATAACCCGAATTTGGGGTTTAAGGTCCCAAAATGGACTCAAATTGCAGTTTTAGCCACATTTTAGCAACTTTCACCTTGATAGCGCTCATATGGGGCGCGATTCCTACGGTATAGCATTTTGAATAACCAATTTATATGTTGAGAATCCGATATTCGATGTCCGCATATGTCAGTTGCATGGTACAATAACCCGAATTTGGGGTTTAAGGTCCCAAAATGGACTCAAATTGCAGTTTTAGCCACATTTTAGCAACTTTCACCTTGATAGCGCTCATATGGGGCGCGATTCCTACGGTCTAGCATTTTTGAAGAACCAATTTATATGTTGAGAATCCGATATTTGATGTCCGCATATGTCAGTTGCATGGTACAATAACCCGAATTTGGGGTTTAAGGTCCCAAAATGGACTCAAATTGCAGTTTTAGCCACATTTTTAGCAACTTTCACCTTGATAGCGCCCATATGGGGCGCGATTCCTACGGTCTAGCATTTTTGAGAACCAATTTATATGTTGAGAATCCGATATTTGATGTCCGCATATGTCAGTTGCATGGTACAATAACCCGATTTTGGGGTTTAAGGTCCCAAAATGGACTCAAATTGCAGTTTTAGCCACATTTTAGCAACTTTCACCTTGATAGCGCTCATATGGGGCGCGATTCCTACGGTCTAGCATTTTGAAGAACCAATTTATATGTCGAGAATCCGACATTTGATGTCCGCATATGTCAGTTGCATGGTACAATAACCCGAATTTGGGGTTTAAGGTCCCAAAATGGACTCAAATTGCAGTTTTAGCCACATTTTAGCAACTTTCACCTTGATAGCGCTCATATGGGGCGCGATTCCTACGGTCTAGCATTTTTGAGAACTAACTTTCATGTTGGTGGTGACAACTCCGAGATGGAGGATGGTGGAGATGAGACGACATGGGTTGTGTATGCTCTATACGCATGTCGCCCTCGCGGCGGCCTCGTGTTGGCATCGGATGCGGATCGGTGTCATTCCACCGGAAATTTTGTTCACTGCATGCATTGCCCGTTAATTTTGCATCGGTTGCGTCGACATGAGCATAACCGCGTTGCTCTCCCCGCAGCGGAGGTCCGAGGTGCTACAAGCGGGCATCACGCAGCTTTCGCCGTTGCAATAAGTGAACGTGCAATGGGCCCTTTATTATCACTCACAGAAAAATAAGGCCTCAATTCCCACTCAATTGAGTGTGAACTGAGGGCAAAGTGAGGGTAAACTGAGTGCGAATTGAGGGTGATCTGAGTGCGATCTGAGGGTGATCTGAGTGCGAACTGAGTGCGAACTGAGTGCGAACTGAGGGTGATCTGAGGGGTGATCCGAGGGTGATCTGAGTGCGAACTGAGGGTGATCTGAGTGCGAACTGAGGGTGATCTGAGTGCGAACTGAGGGTGATCTGAGTGCGAACTGAGGGTGATCTGAGTGCGAACTGAGCGACTCAGTTCATACTCAGCTTATACTCAGTTCATACTCAGCTTATTACACTGCATGAATTCGCGTATTCCCAATTCGCGAATTCCCACATTCGCGAATTCCTACAGAACGAATACATGTTTGTATATATGCATATATATATCTCACATATTTGGCGAAATAAATACTAACCGTTGAGAAACCGCTACTACTAACCGTTTGAGTCAACAATGTTTTTAGTTGGTATATATGTTCGGATAAATCTTTGACCAGTCAACGTTTTATCAACTGATGATATTAACGTTGCGCCCACGCAAGAACCGACCACAAAAGCTGATAATTCATACTGCATTATTTCCTAGCCGTGTTATATTCTTGCACAGCAAACCAAATGAAGTTTCAGATGCAGTGATACATAATAACTATACAGCATGCATGCGAACATGCAATGGATGGGTAGACAGCCACCTAGGCACAAGGAATCGCACAACGCAAGGGAACACAATTCAGGCACACGTTGACAACAGTGTCGACAACGGATCCGGGTCCAATCCGAATTCGTTGGACGGATCCAGAAAAAATTCAGGATTCGACGCTTCGAATCCGGGAAACTTTCTGAATCCGTTCGTGTCTGTATCTATCGGAGCCGATAGAAATCAGGCTTCGTCTGGACGGACGCACAAAATATCCAGGATTGGCCCGTGCCTGTATCCAACGAAGACACGTGAATCGAGGCTTCGAGTGCACGGATCCGGGAAATTGTTGGCATCCGTGCGTGTTTGTATCCGTCGGATCCAAAGAAAATCAGGCTTCGTTCAAACGGATTCACGAAATTTCAGGATTGTCACTGTACCTGAACCCGAACGTTCTGAAAATATCAGGATTATCGTCCGTGGATCCGTCGGATTTCGTGCCGCTGTCGCTCGAAAATTCAAATTTCAAAACATCAATTTGATCCGGAACGACTTGTCAATATATCATCCGTAAGATGGTAGCGCAGCCGACATTACACATAAATATATCCTACATGCTTGGAGGTTGAGGCATCCATGGAGCAATCCCTCCGAGGTATAAAGAGTCTACAAAAATGAAGACTTGCAGCATAAAGTTGAGGCAGAAGGCTCAATATTAAACTCGCTTCTTACTCCATTTCGAATTTGAAGTTCAAAAATCATGCCAACTGTGGGTAAAAGGAATGCTGTGCAGGCCTTCCTACCATGCGAGATCGTGAAGAAGTATCCAGTCCAGGAACAGGTTGGCCGCGATCAGTAGTGATTAAAATCCCTGGCCACTGGCTCAATGGCATGGATGTTGCTGACAGAGGGAAAATGTTCGAGGCCACGGCGGTCGAGTACTCCAAGTGTCGCACGTTTGGCCAAGGGAGAGCGTTGGCTAAGACCGAAGGAATTCGATTTCAGGTATGAAGGCCACCCTTGACCCTACCAGCATCACAATTGATTCCCACAAAATAGTGTAAAATAGTGTAAGTGTAAGTAAGTCCGCTTTGACGTGCACAGCGAGCGAGTGGTACACAATTTTCCCGTTCACACACTCTCCAGTAATTTTCCCATGTGCTTTCCTATCGAATAGGTCGACGCAGATGTTGCGGATGCACCAAACCATGAAGGCTATTGGATTCGCCTCGATCAATGGAACCGGTTCCGCCATGACACGTACACGGACGACCGCCAAGCCGAGCTTCGCTTCATCCTGGCCACCACTGTTTCAGCTGCCTCTAACGACGTTGATGATGAGCTTGAGACTGAGGACCGCGCACCTTGGTTATTGAATTGGCGTCCTAGAGCGCGCAGATTCAAAACCAGGTTCCCGCAGCTCCGGATTCGTCGAATCGTCGGAATTGACGGATCTTCAAAAATTCAGGATTCGACTCGTCGGATTCTGAAATTGACTAGGATTGACCCGGATTTGTATCTTCCGGATCCACTTTATTTCAGGATTCGATAGGTCGGATTTTCGTTGATGTCAGGATCTTATTGCACTCGTATCTATCGAACGCGGTTCAATCAATCGAGGCTTCGACCGGTCAAATCCGGAAATTTTCAGGATTTTCGCCTATCCGTACCCAGCGAATCCAAGAAAAATCTGGATTCGGCTCCGTCGAAGCCAAAAAAATTCTGGATCCGGACCAACGAATCCGGATCCGTTGTCGACACTGGTTGACAATATATATTTCTAATATTACACCTTTTAAAATATTACTCGAAATGGTTTTGTGTTTTCTATCCTAGTGCTATTCTTTTGTTTTTGGCCAACCCTAGTTGGCAGTATCACATTCATCAACCTGACAGCAACACTATCTATACGCATGCGACCTGAGCGACATGAGAACATCTCCAGCGGCATCAACGCAGTTGCTCGTTCCAGCGACATCTGCAGTTGCGCAACCCCGACCTAGTTAGCACAAAATGATGTGCAGAACAGAAACGGACCTTATTTTGGAAGGCAGCGACAACGCACACACATATAACAATATGAACAAACTCACCTGCGTGTATGGAAGCAGTGATGCTCTTGGTCGCTCCCACATGCGCGCTGCAGCCGAAATACATACTGCGTTGTTAGTATAAAAGGCATAAGGAATTATGCAACAGTAACACAGGAAACTCAAAAACTCAGCGGGGTGAGTTGGCTTCGAACCAACAACTCACAGCCCGTTGGGCTGGAGAGATGCGCACTATCACCCCCTTCTAGGCATGCAATAAACAACATGTGGACGCATGCATGCGAGCAAGCGCAACAAAACAGACACTCGTACACACTACGAAAACCCTCACCGACAATAAAATGCGAGCTACTCGTGCAAAATATAATCACAACATGAACAGCAACGAAAAATACAAGCAGACCAGTACAGCATACTGCTTTGGGCTGGTCAGCGGTTGTCTTTGTGATGGCGGCTCGGAGTGGCTTCTATCTTCTATCTACACGTGAAGAGCTACAGCACCATGCCACTGCATCTACAGGCCGCGGGCGATGAATTCTGGAATTCTGGATCGATCTTCGTGCCAGTAGCCTGTGCCAAGCTGCCGACCCATTTTTATTCGATCGGTATATTTGTTTTCATCTGACGGCTGACACTCCAGTGATAGACGATATCTAAATATCGAATCGAAATATCATTCGACCATCACCAACCGCGGCCTGTAGCGAGTAGCCGTTCACGTGTAGACAGACACAAGATAGAAGTGAAGATAACATCTTCCAGACCATGAGAGGCAGTCACAAAAGTTATCTATCCCAGGCCGCCAACCGCAGCAGAGCAGTGTGAAGCACTGGCCTGCTTGTAGTGCTTTTTGTAGCCTTTCATTTTTGTCATTATCTGTTGCACGGGTAGCTCGTTTGCGAGGGTTGAGTGTTATTTGCGAGGGTATTATTTGCTGTGCTGGCTCGCATGCGTGCGTCTGCATGTTGCTTATTCTTTGTATATCTAGTGGAAAGGGGTGATATGTGTTGCATCTCGCCAGACCACCGGTCTAGGAGTTGTTGGTTCGAAGCCAACTCACCCCGCTGAGTTTTTGAGTTTCCTGTGTTACTGTTGCATAATTCCTTATGCCTTTTATACTAACAACGCAGTATGTATTTCGGCTGCAGCGCGCATGTGGGAGCGACCAAGAGCATCACTGCTTCCATACACGCAGGTGAGTTTGTTCATATTGTTATATGTGTGTGCGTTGTCGCTGCCTTCCAAAATAAGGTCCGTTTCTGTTCTGCATATCATTTTGTGCTAACTAGGTCGGGGTTGCGCAACTGCAGATGTCGCTGGAACGAGCAACTGCGTTGATGCCGCTAGAGATGTTCTCATGTCGCTGAGGTCGCATGCGTATAGATAGTGTTGCTGTCAGGTTGATGAATGTGATACTGCCAACTAGGGTTGGCCAAAAACAAAAGAATAGCACTAGGATAGAAAACACAAAACCATTTCGAGTAATATTTTAAAAGGTGTAATATTAGAAATATATATTGTCAACGTGTGCCTGAATTGTGTTCCCTTGCGTTGTGCGATTCCTTGTGCCTAGGTGGCTGTCTACCCATCCATTGCATGCTCGCATGCATGCTGTATAGTTATTATGTATCACTGCATCTGAAACTTCATTTGGTTTGCTGTGCAAGAATATAACACGGCTAGGAAATAATGCAGTATGAATTATCAGCTTTTGTGGTCGGTTCTTGCGTGGGCGCAACGTTAATATCATCAGTTGATAAAACGTTGACTGGTCAAAGATTTATCCGAACATATATACCAACTAAAAACATTGTTGACTCAAACGGTTAGTAGTAGCGGTTTCTCAACGGTTAGTATTTATTTCGCCAAATATGTGAGATATATATATGCATATATACAAACATGTATTCGTTCTGTAGGAATTCGCGAATGTGGGAATTCGCGAATTGGGAATACGCGAATTCATGCAGTGTAATAAGCTGAGTATGAACTGAGTATAAGCTGAGTATGAACTGAGTATGCTGAGTATGAACTGAGTCGCTCAGTTCGCACTCAGATCACCCTCAGTTCGCACTCAGATCACCCTCAGTTCGCACTCAGATCACCCTCAGTTCGCACTCAGTTCGCACTCAGTTCGCACTCAGATCACCCTCAGATCGCACTCAGATCACCCTCAATTCGCACTCAGTTTACCCTCACTTTGCCCTCAGTTCACACTCAATTGAGTGGGAATTGAGGCCTTATTTTTCTGTGAGTGTATGGGTGTGATGAAGACCTCGGAGGATAGGGAATTGATGTTCTTTGTGGTTATGATTTATGCATGTTAAGATCTTCCCATATTCACACGATCGCGTAGACGCGTACGTAATCGGATCAGACAGGATGAAGCGAATGGCCACTCGTTTATTATTTGTGTAGCGGTGACTATAAAAATATTCATCTCATCAAGCGATCAGAGGAATTCGTCACAATCTATCCATCAATGAAGATATCAAACTATGTTGAAATGCTTACTACTCATCATAGCATTATGTATGGCAGGATGCCATGACGTGAGTTATTGGATCGCCCATCTCACATCCATGGGTTTATAACATAAAACACATTTTATGTTCTCGCTCCTCGCTAGCATAACAACATAATCGACCTCTGTGTGTTCACATTGAGTGTGTCTATGTCACATACTTGTTGCCACTTTTGCTCTACTCTCGATGATATGGTCTACAAGTGCATAATATATACTCGTGCCGTGGATCAAACTTTCCTCTTGTTGCCTCGGCCACGAGCAGCAACTTGCGGTGTGGCTGCAGATGATGTAGTTTCTCCTGGCCCTTTGCCTCGTCCACGAGCAACAGGTGGCTGTGCAGCCGCAGATGATGCAACTCCCCCTCGCCCCTTGCCTCGGCCACGAGCAGCAACTTGCGGCACCGCCGTTGATGACGATGCAGCTTCGCCTCGGCCCTTGCCTCGTCCACGAGCAACAGGTGGCTGTGCAGCCGCAGATGATGCAACTCCCCCTCGCCCCTTGCCTCGGCCACGAGCAGCAACTTGCGGCACCGCCGTTGATGACGATGCAGCTTCTCCTCGGCCCTTGCCTCGTCCACGAGCGACAGGTGGTGGTGCAGCCCCAGATGATGTAGCTCCTCCTCGCCCCATGCCTCGGCCACACGCAACAAATGGCAGTGCAACCACTGAGTCGATCGATGTCAGCATCCTCTCCACCCTCTTGATTCTGATCTCTTGCGGCATCAACACCCGCTTGTCCGGTGCGACGCACCCTAGAGTAGATCCGAGACAGGAATATTTGGACACCGGAATCTAAGAGTTGCAACTCTTCGCGCCCTACAAAATGGACATCCATTCTCTCCCGGAGGGATGCGGTAGTGATCTTGTTATTGAGTTCCCACTGAGCAAGCATGAAGACTTCTTGTATCTTGTTCCTCTGAGAATTGGATGCGCGCTGCTCGTGTTAGCATACGCGCCCAGCCTCGCTTTAGCATGGGCGGCTGAGGGAGAGTGAGTCACGTGAAAGCACATGGAAATGATTGTATAGATATATGCCGCATTATGCTGAAGATGTCATCTACCTCATGTGCCGCCTTGATGACATGGCAAGGTTCATCATTGATGCTACGCAGATGGCAACCGGGCACCAAATAAACACATGTCTTTAATCGCGATGTCTGCCATTTTATGCCATTCACAACCAAATCAGAGCTGCCATCAGATGTGCACGACACGTCTGCTTTGAATTGGGCATGTGATTCGAAGATGATGGTGCGGGTCTCCTCTATCGAAGCATGTGCCTTATGTTCATGGACTTTCTTCAGCACGCCAATTTTGTCGTGTATCATGTTTTTCACCGAAGACGATTGTTTCCGACGACATTTGCTGATGTGTGCTTCATATGAGACTCTTTTCCGCTTGCTGTCGAATTTCTGATCACACTCCAAACATACCAGCAATTGATCACTTGCGCATGCTTCGAGAGATTGTCTCAAAAGTGCACGCTCTGTTTTCCGATGAAGCTTGATTGCTGAATGTGTCCCACTGCCATCTGAAGTGGTGGCACCGCGCTGATCACGCAACTCCGCCTTTTCTCGCAGCATCTGGGCTTTCTCTTGCTTGCGCAATTGATGGCTCTTGACGAGCAAAGGCTCAGGCTTGCCATTGCTAGTTGAGTTCGTGGGCACTGATGTGGCAATGATATCCTACGACACAACAACAAGTCCCAATTCAAGAACGAAAACTATGAATGAGCAAAATAATCTTGATTATTATTGTTGTGAACATAACTTCATTCATCATTATTATGCAACTTTCCCCCGGATCATTTCATACACACACACACATATATGTATATGTATATATATACATATTATATCACTCTAAAAACACCATATATATATATATATATATATGCCCCTGGAAGACTAATGAAACTCCATAATGAAAATTGTTTTTTCCAAAAGTGTGCCGTGTGCGTGTGTGTGTGTGACCTTGCTCATGCATTTGTATCGTGGATGGATACATATTGTTATATATGTGTGTATGTGTGGTGCGGCCTGTGTGGTTTTAGCATGTTTCATATATTACGCATGCTCGGATTTGCTATGCGTGCATGTATAGGTTGTGGCATAATTGTCATTGTGAACATCACTGCATCATTATTAGGCAACTTGCCCCCGGAGAATTTTCTATCCATATTTGTTGGCAATGTGATTCTAGACTTCATCAAAACCCAGCAAAATAATTAAGTAATCAACCTTGTTTTGTTTTTGTGCAGTGTTGTGTGTGTGTGTGCGCGTGCGCACGCGCGTGTGAACATGCTTGTGCGGCATGTGTATGAATGGATGCATATTGCTGTGTGTGGGTGTGTGGGTGTGTGTGTGTGTGCAGGCTTTGTGTGCAGGCTGTGTGGCTTTAGCAACTTGTCTAAATTAGGCATGCTCGGATTTGCTATGTACATTTGTATAGTAGTATAGTAATCACCCACCTGTAAGAAAACAGAGAAATCCAGGTCAGTCAGCTTTTCTCATCGAGTTGGGTACCCCCCCTCCCCCCCCCGCCAGCGTCAGCGTCATAAGAGAACGCTATGGATAGTGGACCGCGATCTCGTGAGCCAGCCAGCGAATTCCATAACCATCCACGTGGACACCTTCCCTAGCCAGCCCGTTCTCTTAAGGTGTTCATTTTCCGAGAAAATGGACCCTGAGAGCCGTGCGCAGCTTAAAGAATTAAAGCAAGATTTTGATGACGATATTATATCTGAAACAGACTATCAGGAACTTGAAACCTTTAACACAATAGCGACAGCTGCTTTGCGTCGTTTGCTTTTTTAGAAGGCGTTCTCTCCGAATTTGCGACGACAGATTGTTTTATTGAGAAATTCATACGGCATGCCGCATACTCTAGAGCGCGTAGCGACGGTCGCCGCTTGGGCGGCGCGCTAGAATTTACGGGGGCGTAGAACGCGAGGGCGTTTTCTTTTTATGTTACGCATGCCAATATGGTCTCGAGTGCAGGAGTCGCAGCTATTGCGAATATACGAAGACGTACAGAACAGTTGAAAGAACATTCGTTTTCGTGGATACCGCATCCGCCCGTAGTGGTGCCCGCTAATCTTCTGACGCAGGCTGTTGGTGGGCGACAAATTCCTGCAGAGTCAGCGAGGAATACGTAGCTCGGAAGGATCCTTGAGGGGCTGCAGTCTCAGTGGGATGCCCCCACTGAGCTCAGGTTGAAATTCTTGCTAGCAGTTCCATCATTGGGTACACACTCTATTGGGCACACCCGCTTGTGCAGTGCCAATCGAGAGTGCGTCCGAGACTCGGCGGCAGACCGGCAGCCTGGCAGTTCTGCATAGCATTGCACAACACGGCATAGTTTATACCACCCGATAACATTCCGCAACATTATGTTTGCACAGCATAACAGCTCACGGCACAGTGATAGTACTAAGGGACTGCAGTCTCAGTTGGATAACCCCTAATGAGCTCAGGTTCAATTCCGGACAGCTACATCTCGAGTGCACCGACCCACTCTTCTGGGCGGTGTCCCACGGTTAGGCGTGCGCCCGAGAAGTGTAGCTTATTGGCATATCGCACAACACGACGTGCCCCACGATAACAGAGCATAGCATATGATAGATTACATAGCAAAACATAGTGTTTGCACTGCATACATGCAGCGGCACATGGCTAGTACCCGATGGTCCTTACGGTAGGACCTAGAACGCTGTAGGTCCTACCATAAGGACCACTTTTTCAATGATTTTTTAAGGTAGCCTATCGAGATCAGGATTAGCTGCCCATTGGTTTACAATAAAACGCGGTATATAAGAACATGGACCTATAAGGACCTAGCCGCTAGCTTTTGTCGTAAAGCGTTAAGGTGTGCTAGGAGGCAAGCACAAGAGCAAGAAAAACGGCTAAGTATAAAACGCAGAAGTACTCAGTACGGAGTACAGTAGGACCGATCAGAATGATGTTGATGTGAGGTGCCTAGACTGTTGTACGGAGTACTCAGTACAGTTGAGTTATGGAAAGAGTTCCTGAATGTATAAGAACTCTAAGAGTAACCCGTTTCGGGGAGATGAACTGAACTGAAAAGTAAGACATAAAAGTAAAGAGCCGTAACTGCTGTATATTGTGTATTGAAAGCATGCACTGATAGCAAAAGCATAACTATATAGATTTACGAAACCGAAGTCTTGTAGTTGACCAATCGTAAGCATACCTCGTGCGGTCGTTTAATAAGTGTAGAATAGTATAAGTCCGAAACCGTAAAGAAGAGAAGAAGCCTAGGTGTAGACTCCTACAAAATGGTAATTAGTTCGTGTTTTCACGTTGCTTCCTTGTCTTTCTTGCGCAAATTCTGATCAACCCGCCCCGCCTTGTGCGATTAGTTAGAAAGTACTTGCACTACGAAATCGAGAATGCCTGTGCTCTCGCTCTTGTTGCGCGGTGGTGTGTGGGATTGATGGTTCCAGGTTGCTTGGAGCCGCGTCGGTGTGGAGAGATCTAGCTCGACGACAATCTTTTAAGGTGCGAGCGTTGCCTTAGTCCTAGCACGCATACACGCATAGCACGCATATCCGTGCTTTTGGACTCGCAGGTGCGGGATTTTGGAATCTTCTCCGTTTTTCGGCAAATCCGACCCTTCGCGGCGGAAGCGCTGCGCAAATTTTTCAATTTTGCGTAAGCCTTTGCTGAAATTCGGGGTTGGTTCGGGATTTCCCCCACCTTTAATTTGGCCTTCTAGTCCCCCCTATTCGGGAATCTCCGCGCTTCGGCCGGTGTGCTTACTTGTGCTCGCGCGCAAGTGGCGTATTCCTGGGATCGGGTGCTGGTTGCCACACCAACCGCTTTTCGGTTGAATTGGATCTCACGCATAGCACGCATACTATGCCCATGTATTCAGATGAAGAGGAATGCCTCGGTCGGTCGGGCCGGCGTGGGGGGGGTCGGGCCGGCGCCGCCCCCGGCTCAGCCGTGGGGTCCGGTCGGTCGGGGTCTCGCGCTGCGGGCCTGTCGGTTGGCCCAGGCTCTGGGGAGTTCTGGGGCGCAGCTGGCGGGTCAGACAGCCGGGATTGGCGCTCCCGTGAGAGGGGGGGGGGAGTGCGGCGCGCGCTTGCGCGCCAATACGGCGGTGAGGCCCTCGAGGTTACACCGGCGCGCACGCCCCTGAGAGCCCCTCCAGGGTTGTCTGGTGGGCCCCCCAGGGCCTCGCCACCAAAAGCCCCTTCACCAGCGAGGGTCAGTGGAGCTGAGCCAGTGTCCGAGCTCGCATTGAGCTCGGCGCTACGGCAGCCGGCGCGCCGGAAGCGTGCGTCGCCCGAGGCTCCGGCACCGCCGGCGGCAGGCGCCGGCTCCGGGTCGGACTCGGACCGCTCTGCTAAGGGGTTGAACCCCTCGGCAGCTCCCTTCTCCCCACTCCCTGCGTCCAGCAGGAGTGCGAGTAGTAGGGTCGTCCGTCGGGAACCGACGTCGGGACCGGCAGCGTCCTCCCTCTCTTCCCTCGTGGGGAGCGAGCAAGGGAATCTCATCAGTGCCCCAGGGCGCTTTGAGGTTTACCGAGCCAGTGACTGGAGTCCCCCGGCAGAAGGGGAGTCTGATGATGTCCGGCGCCCAGAGCAGCTAGACGTCGTCCAGTCACGGGGGCGCGAGTCTCGCATCCAGCCCAATCCGGCTTGGCGAGGAGAGCGACGTCAATCCATGCTCGCATTGGCCCTCCGTCAATGGAGCACCTGGGCGCTGGATTCAGCGCAACGACGTGCGAGAGTCTCCCCGCCATCTCGTCAGCGCGCAACAGCGCGGCTTGCGTGGGTCGCATGGAGGGCCAGGACGGACCAGTCAGCGCATCAACGCGAGCTCCGGCGCCTGGCATTCCAAGCGTGGAATGACGTCACCCAACAGGTCGCCCAACTTCAGGGCCTGTTTGACAAAGGCAGTCGGCGCCGGGTCGAGTCCACTTTCGCAGCATGGCGCCAGCATGTCGTCCAGACACAGGGTCTGTGGCGCAGAGGCAGACGTCAAGCTGGAGCAGTCTTCATGGCATGGCACCAGCAGACGATGCTCGCCAAGGAGAGGAGCACCTGGTGGGTTGGAGCCCGGAGACACCGGATGACCCAGATGGGCAGGAGGTGTCTTCGCGAGTGGCGCCGGCTCCCCAGGACGACCCCAGTCAGCTCGGACTCGTCCCAGGGAACGAGTGCCCGCCGTCCGGTAAGGAAGGCGGGAACCTCATCCGGTGTCAGCTCTTGCTCGGATTCCGACCAGGAGTCTATGTGGCAGGACATCCGTCGAGGCCTAAAGCGCCTGGGGAAGGACCACCCGCTGTCAGGGCTAATGTGGTTCCAGCTCAAGGACTATGGGCTCTCCGAGGACGGCGCTTATCGCCTGGAGATCCACCAGCAATCAGTCTCCGAGTCCAGGGTGTTGATGCAGCAAAAGCGCGAGGACCCTCACAACTCCCTTGAGAGGTGTAGATTCTCTGTCTTTGCCATCAACGCCGGCAGACCAGGGGAGCTGGTACGCCAAGGGGCGGACCTCCAGGAGGTAAGGAGAGCGGTCGTCGCGGCCGTCAGAATGAGCGGCCGCACCCGGAAGTCGCACAGGGGTCTTAGGAAGTCAGGTGCAGCACCTCCGAGTTCCGCAGCCCCCGGTGGGAACTGGTCGAACCGGTTTGCTCCCCTCTCGTCCTCATCGGAGGAAGAGCATCCCGCGGAACGTCCGAGGCCCAGGACTCAGGCGCCTAAGCCGAGCGGCCCCAGTCGCCCGGTGCCTCGCACCCGGAAGCCCAGTCGAGCACCATCGGCCCCGCACCCCGGTCCGACTTCCTCAGGGAACACGTCGTCGTCCCCGGAGTCCACTTCGAGCAGGAACAGTCAGGACCTGCAAGAGCTGAAGGAAGCCTGGCAGAAGGAGTCGCAAGCTCGGGAGGCGGCTGCCGAGGCTCGCCTGGAACAGCTGTCTCGGCAACTCCAAGAGAGTCAAAGAGCTGCCGAGGAGCGCAGGATCTCCGATCAGCGCGCTGCCGAGGAACGCAGGGTCTCCGAGCAACGCACTGTCGAAGAGCGCTGGGCTGCAGACCGGCTGGCCGCAGAGGCCCGGGAGACTGCCAGGCAGTTGGCTGTCGACGAGAGCGTCGCTCAGCAGGTAGCCGCTGAGGAGCGGCGAGCGGCAGCTGAGGCCCAGCTGGAGGAGAGGCTGCAGGCGGTCATAGAGTCACAAGTCCAAAGGCTCGCCCTGGTTCAGGCCTCGCCCCCAGGGCCCGTGGAGTCAGACGCTCGGGGGCCCTCAGCGGCAGCGTCGAGTCCGGTTCAGGAGACGCCCATCTCCCGAGAGGGACATGAGCTGGTAGAGCCGACTTCCGTCGTCACCTGTGACGTCGAGAACCGGGGCGTTCAAAGCCCTCCGGAGGAGTCGCGCGTGGGCGTGACATCGCTTCCGCCGCACTCATGGGACTTTGTTTCCCTTCCTATACGAGTCTGCGACGCCCTCCGGAAACACGTGGTCGGGTATGCCAACCCGGGGATCGAAGCCCAGCGCCTGTTTTACGACGCCGCTCGTAGGTATCGCTCCCTGGGTCAGGTCGCCGGGTGCTTGCACCCTACCAGCCAGATCAGGCAATGCCTGAAGGCAAGGATCTCGGACGAGGACAGGGTCCTCGGGGCCCAGGTGATTCACAGTCTCACGACGGCCTTGGCGTCCGTCGCAGAGAGCTGCGCTCGCTGTGGGTGCGGGCACGAGGAGAGCCCGGTGCGTATGTGGGCGTGTCAGGCAAGCGCTAAGAAGAGTGTGGTAGCGTTCATGAAAAAGGTGTACCTGCCGGTGTGTGGGTTTTGCGCCGCGGACGTGTGGCCCGGTGCTTTCGACCACTTTCCGGCTGTGATGCCACCTCCGCTTCCTACGGCGGCAGACACACCGGGAGACGGGGGGGGGATGGTCCCTCAACTGGAGCACTCGGAGCCAAACGAGCTTTCGGAGATGCCCGGTGCCGGCGGTCATGGTGGTCCTGGTGGCTCGGGGAGCGGTGACCCTGGAGGGCCGGGAGGCCCGGGGAGTCCGGGCGAGGACCCTGGCGGCGATGGCGAGGACGGGGATGGCGACAGCCAGTTCACCTTCTCGTCTTCCTCTCGTTACAGGGAGCCCCGGAGCCATTACAGTCGTAAGGACGAGCAGCACGCTCTCAAGGAGGCCCTCAGAGCCATGGAGAAGGCAGTGGACAAATACCACACAGAGGTGGAGGGGTCGTCCCACGTCTTTGGTCGGCTCCTCCGATTTGTTCGGCAGATCAGGGAGGTTCGGGAACTGGAGCCGGTGCGCTACGCCATGGGGATGGCGCGTCTGGAGAGCGGGGGTGAGGAGAAGGTGTTGTCGGACCACTCCCTGCTGTCAGAAGTGGCCAGACACTGCTTCGGCGCACTCAGCTCCGAGTACCGCGAGCTTTCTTCGGTGTTGACGGAGGCTCGGGAAGGTAAGAACCTCACCTTGGACGTCATAGTGGTTCCCTTGGCGCAACTGGTGATGCCCGACAAGGGGGAAATGGCGTCGATCGGTCCGTTCCTGCGTCGTGTGCGTCAAAGTCAGGACAGACAGACTCGCACGGTCCGCGAGTTCTGGGACGGGGTGCACCTTGCTCACGACATCGTGAGCATGCTGGCTGCCCACGAGCTCACCTCTCCGGTGCCGGAAGAGGAGCTGCTGGAGATATTCCTTACGGGATTGATACCGGAGATAAGGAGGAAGGTCTTCCTTATAGCCGAGAGGAAAGGCGCTTCGGTTCTGACTCTGAGCCGGACGGCCAGTAAAGGCCGCCACGAACTCCTGACTTGGGCCATAGAGGCTGAGCGGGAGTTGCGGCAGAGCCAGGATAAGACGAGCCGCTCGGTCCAGCTGCTGGCCCACGTAGATGTCACGGAGGAGCTGCTAGCCATGGCGACATCCGCTGGCGCTCCGACACCCACAGGGCAACGACTCGGCTCCCCAGAGTACGAGGGCTGCCGTCTGTGCAAAAGCATGGACCATTATGCCCGCGACTGTCCGCAGGCGAGCCAGCGCCCGAAGGAGTGGGCCAAGTGCCTCCTGGAGGACACCCTGGCGTTAATAGGGGACGAGTCGGTGGAGGAAGCTTTGGCTGCCATCGGTTTGGATTTTGTCCAGGAGGACGCTCCCCAGCCCGGGGCGTCCTCCCCGCAGTAAAGGGCGCGGGCCCCGTCACTGCGGGGTCAGGGGGACAAAAGGGCCCCGCGCCGGCGTCCACAGCGATGCAGGTGCTGCATGATAGGTGGAGAAGGTGTGGGAGACACCTTAGTGGCAGCGCCAGGCGCCACCTCAAGAGCCAGAGTCGAGTCGAGAGGTATGAGCAGGAAGGTTTAGACATGCTAGCCGCCACCCGCACGGAAAGCCCAGAGCCTCCTGAGCGGGAACAGGTCGAGCAGCGCGTCCAAAGAGAGCAGGCAAACTTCTGGAAGTCCGCCAGAACCCCAGCGACCGCCTCAGTTCCGCGTCCCGAGGAGCCGTGGGAGCTGCTCTGTTGGATCACCGGTGCGGACACCCGGGGTAAAAACCGGTCGAGCCACACAGTTGAGCCACGGGCAGTCTACCAACAGCACCTGGAGAACCAGGGGTCGGATGTTGCGAGAGTTCGCGGGCACTGGAAGTTCAGAGCTCAGCGTTTACCCCCCAGAGTTAGGAAAGCCTTTCAGGCCCAGCAGCCAAGTGCTCGCCTGCGTTCCGCCATCAGGGCGCTAGAAAGGTATCTAAAGCTGGAAGAGTCAGAGGTCCGGTCGGTCAAGTCCCTTGCGCTTTGGAGGGCAGGGCAAAGGCGGATGCGCCAGAAGCTTGGACCCACGACTAGTAAGCCCCAGTTGAATCGAGAAGAGTTAGATAAGCGCTTGAAGCGGCTCGTCAGGGTGCGCGAGTTCAATCGCCGACGCAAAGCCATCTTGGATCAGGAGTTCGGACGGTTTGTTCGCGTTGCCAAACCCAAGCCTGCCGAAGGAGAAGAACTCTCACCACCAGAGAGAACTTCAAAGCCCAGTCGGCCGTGGTTGACCCGAAGCAGGGCTCGCCAGGCTTTGGGCCCGAAACGCAGGCCATGGCTGACTCCTGAAGACAAGGCGCTTCGAACCTCTCGATTGCAGCGCAGGTACGAGTTAGAGGGTAGGGACCCGGCTTCTACCTCAACAGAACGCCATGCGGACTTCCACGCCTTCGTAAAGGAGGAGTTGGAAAGGGAGAATAGGGAACTTCAGCAAGACAATGAGCTGATGCACCGGGACGAGCAAGTCAGAAAGCACATAGCGGCTAAACTGGCTGCAGCGTCAGTCCAAGTCGCAGTGTCCCCCCCAGACTTCCCAGAGCGCAGCGCAGTTCAGAGAGCAGTCGCCATCGGCCTGCTGGCAGACGCGTGTACTTACTGCCTCCCGGACTGTGACTCCGACGCAGAAACGTCAGTCACCCGCCTGGACTGCATAATGCAGGACGGCGATATCAGTCCGAGCTGGTGTGAGTCCCTGGCAGCGGTGTCCTCGATGGGAGCGCGCCCGAGGAGTTTCGACAGGCACAGTCGCACACCGACGTTGTTGCTGTTTTGGGCCTGGATTGCGGGCGTCAGAGTCAAGGTGTTAGTGGATTCGGGAGCATCCACCAATATCATCGCAAAGAGTACACTGCAGAGGCTCTCCGGCGTCAAGCCGGTGCGCCACGAGCAAGCCATGCGGGTTCGAGTGGCTGACGGCACCACATATGATGCTAATTCCTGCATCAGGCCCAAGCTCCTTGCTGAGACGTCGAAGGGGTCTTACGGCCAGCAGGTTGAGCTTCGGGTAATGCCACTCGACCTCAAAGTGGATGTCATCCTGGGGGGTCCTTGGCTGGCGAACCTTTCCCCGGTTACGCTGGATTATAAGAACTGGGGTTCGGTCCGGTTCACCAAGGGCAGAGAAGAGGTCGTCATCACCGGCTGTTCGCCGGGGTCACCGGACCCCAGTCGGTCCAAGGACACGGCAATGGCACTGGTACAGGGAGTCCTTTTGAGCCAACGTCGGGCTCGCCGGGACCTGCGGACCCTCCGAAACAGAGAGGAGCAGGCTTTCGTCGTCTACCTCGGCCCCGATGGGGCTTTTGGCGCGTTGGCCTGCAACAAGGGGGGGGGAGACTCCGACGAAGATTCCCCCAACGATGTTGTAGCAGGCCTGGCGTCAGAACCCTCCTCCGGGTCCGAGGATGGTGAAGTCAGCGTGCGTCCCAGCGCAGCGGTGCCGGACGGAGCTGAGGAGTCTGAGGGGCCGGGAGGGTTGGTCTCGGACAGTTCCGAGTCCGGCTACAGTGACGTGGAAGGAGCATGTCATTTGCAGAGAGTAGGGGCGGTGGTCGAGGATATTAGGCCACAGGGATTTGCGAGCACGGTCGACGAGGCCGGGGATCACCCTGACCCTCTCAGCTTTTTCGCTAGCAAACAGGAGGCGAACGGAGCATTTGCGTTGCTTCCGCCAGCGGTGCGTAGGCAGGCGATAGAGGATCACGCGGCCGGGAAGCCACCCACCTGGCACGCGCAGGCAGCCGCGGCGCTCCAGCAGGGCCGGGGTCTGGTCGCGGAGCGACGACCCCGAGCACGGCGTAAGCGAGTGCGTTGGCGTGACCAGGTCGCAGCAGTCGGTCAGCCTGGTGCTGAAAGTGGCCCTTCCACCGAGCAGCCACCGGGACCAAAAGTCCCCACTGTCCCGAGTCCTCAGAGTCAGAAGTCGCGAGCCTCGGCACCAGTCCCGCCGCCAGCTCCGCAGACCACAGACCCGCCGGTACCGGCCGCCCCGCCAGGTACTACCTCGCCGCCAG
>LGRX02003167.1:0-22145 GCA_001247695.2 Cymbomonas tetramitiformis
CCATCTGATGGTGACACAGTTGAAGCGTCTCGACAGGGACACCCCATCTGATGGTGACTGAGTTCAGGCATCTCGACAGGGGTACCCCATGTGATGGTGACACAGTCAGGCATCTCGACAGGGGTACCCCATCTGATGGTGACACAGTTGAAGCATCTCGACAGGGCCACCCCATCTGATGGCGACACAATTGAAGCAACTCGATAGAGGTACCCCATCTGATGGAGACACCGTCAGGCATCTCGATAGGGGCACCTCATCTGATGGTGACACAGTTGAAGCGTCTCGACAGGGGCACCCCATTTGATGGTGACCCAGTTGAAGCGTCTCGACAGGGGTACCCCATCTGATGGTGACACAGGCAGGCATCTCGACAGGGACACCTCATCTGATGGTGACACAGTTGAAGCATCTCGATAGGCGCCGACCATCTGATGGTGAAACAGTTGAGGCATCTCGACAGGGACACCCCATCTGATGGTGACCGAGTTCAGGCATCTCGACGGGGTTACCCCATCTGATTGTGACACACTTCAGGCATCTCGACCGGGGTACCCCATCTGAAGGTGACACAATTCAGGCATCTCGACAGGGACACCCCATCTGATGGTAACACAATTGAGGCCTCTCGATAGGCGCCGACCATCTGATGGTGACACAGTTCAGGCATCTCGGCATGGGCACCCCATTTGATGGTGACACAGTTGAAGCATCTCGACAGGGACACCCCATCTGATGGTGACACAGTTGAGAATAATTTATATGATAGGTATGTCGTACCTCGTGATTATCGTCCCACTTGAGCATGCCATCACTCAATGAGCAGTCGGCTATTAGGTTGAAGCACTGCGCCTGAATCTTTATGACAAAGGCAGGCAGGCACTCTTTCACGACGTTGCTGAACTTGTCAGGTCTTGGGCTCAGGTCCTCTGGGGCAAGAATCTGAAACTCTGTGGCTTGAGCAAGACGACGTTTCACCATCTCCTGAATGTATAGAGCGTAGAGCCGCTAATGTCCCCGAACCCAGCTATTCGGACTCAGTGTCATCCTGTGGATTCCGTTGACACGCTGGGTATGTGCTATGTGTCTTTAACAACCCAACGAACAATATGTGGCATAACAGGTTTGATGCTCAACACTCTACATATTGTTCTACTACAAACTACAATGGATTGGAAGCAAAAGATCCAAATCGTGGGTGAAACTTTTGGCTAACCTTGGCTTCCGCATTTCTCTGATTGACCTCCTTCATGAATATGTCGGCCAGTAAGTAGGGCTTGATGGCGCTCCCAGCAGCATTGACGAATACCGAAAGTAATTCGTTTGAATGCGCGGAGTTGGCGCGGAAAACAGTGTTCAAGCGTGCTTGAAAGACTGGTGGCAGTGTGCTAACATATTCATCATCATACAGCCGGAACTGTTGGACCTGGCAGGCAGGATGCGGACAGGTGACTTGCAAGCTAAACAAGTGTTCGGATCCTTTATCGGTCTCAATCATCCGATGCACCCAACCTTTGACCGCACACTTGTGGGTGCACGCGTAACAACAGATCGCATCGCTGGGCAACCAATCGGCGAACCAGGACGGGACGAAGTAGAGACTTCGCTGGTCGTTCGGATCGCCGAATCTGGTGCAGTCTCTATGATGCGACGAAAATATTGGGTCAGGAACTGTGATATGCATCGAAGGGAATTGCAAGGGGTCCCTCTTTATGTTGAGGTGAGGGAGGCCGAAAAGTTTTGAACGTGAAGCGAAGTCGTCCGCTACGGAATGAAAGCCGGACTTCCGGAGCGACTTGAGCAAGGGCTCCACGTTGAATGGCATACTCCTGGAAGCAAAAGCAACGTGCTCCACCTTATATGAAAACCCGCATCGATTACTTTACCAATGAGCGTGCGCACTAGTACAAGATGCAACAATGGCTTGAGGCGCTGCTGTGTAAGCTGAAAGCCTGACGCAAAGTTTCAGGCATATGGGTGGGGGCTGAATCGAAGGTCGTGATAGCACGAAGATGGATACCATTTACGCAAGCGTGATCTGACCTTTGTGGGTATATCGATGGCGGTAGAACGCGCTGAAAGCCGAGCTCCTCGTACGATTCTGTTGCCGGAAAAATGCACGCATCAGCGGCTGCAATATACGAAAGAGCGCAATACACCACAACTAAAAGAAGGGTGGGAAATGATGATTACAGACATTATTACCAAAGTTGATGTAGATTCCTTGCGGTAAGTCTGGAAAAGCAGTTGATAACGGGGTTTAAGCGAAGGACGAACGCGTTCCGGTCACAGCCTCGCGAAATATGAGGTCATTATGAAGGCATCACGGGCAAAGACAAAACAGAGCTGCGGAAGCGAACTATCCGCTCAAATTCATCCATGAAATTCTAACAAATATGCCGCGGTTCTTTTACTAATATCACTGTCTTTTAGCAGCAGTCGGAATGATTTTAAAGACTGCAGACCGGTCGCAGACGAGAGAATTTGTTGAATGTAACTTGTGTCACGAACTCGCGATAAATGATTGATTATAAAATTTAAAAGGTTGAAATCACATGCATACACGATACAGTCGACGCGTGTCACTAACGTGAGATCGTGAGTACGTTGAACAGTCGAAAAGGACTGTCAATCGTTTCCATCGGATGGATCGAAACGCGGGATGCAGATCGCCCGTTATAGTGTATAAATTACTAGCTACTAAATGAGACCTGTAAAGATTTCGTTCCGATATAAACTACTGAAATTCGACTCTGACTCGATACGGTCGACTGACTCGGTCGTGATTAATATAGAGCAGCATACGTCCCATGGTTCAACGCCATTCGCATGAATATCGCGGCCTGCTCCAGAAAATACACGAATTACTGTCGGGGGTCCGTCAGATCTGCTGGATGAACGAGGGGATCGCGCAAGACTATTCTGCCTGAGAATCCTGGAAAACACCACTGCTCCCCGTACCCCAGGCCGGTGACGGTGTTTTCCAAAGGAAAATATACAGAGGGGTTTCAGCGAATAGTGCACCTCGGATTCGGAATAATCGAAGGGCGTTTGAAACCAGGTGAAACGAGGTGAAACGAGGTGCTGTAGAATTTATAGGATAGCACTGCACCCCTAGAAATTTCTAAATTTCTGATAGTGCCAGGGACGATAATGTAAATGACTATCCCAAAAAAATTTCGGCAAGGGGGGGGGGAGAGAGAGAAGGCGCGGTGCTTTGGACCCTCCCGTCTCAATAACGTTAAAAAATAAGGGAATTGTAACGGTCGCTGAATTGCTTATCGATAATTTTCATTCCCCATTCCGATTTTCTCTCGATCTGTTCATCTAATAGAGCCCTACTCGTACTGTATGCTTCCCCTCAAAATTTTGGAAATTTTGGATGCTCAAAACACCTGTCATGTGACAGCTGAGACAGTCAGTCGAGTGTCACCGTGACACGGTAGTTGTTTTGAAATTAAAAATCACGAAACGTTTCGGTTCTGGCGGTTCTTGGGAGATATTTGGCTATACTCACATATATTCTAAAGGGAAGACGGCAATAGCACCTCAGCTTTACTATACTCCCACACCAGATGCCAATACTTCAGTTTTAGTTTCGCGTGATCTCACGTCATGAGTTGGTGCGGCTTGGGTCCACGAAAGCCCAAGGAAACGGAAGACACTGGGTTTCTGACGGTGGACTTTGACATCGGTGATGCTAGGAGTGAGGCCTTGGAGCAGCAGTTGAATGCAACAGATCTTGCTAAGTGCAGGTGGTTCAACTTAGAGCAGCAACGTCTTCTATTCTGCTTGGTCTTTGCAGCCCTTCACTTTCGCGACCACGTGCTTCCAGTCCCCTCCCTCGATTCCATTTATTTTACCATATACTCCACTTGCCTCCCAGGCGCCGCACACTTTAGATCACGTCGAGCGCTTGCCACGCGTCCGACTTTCACGGGGAAGGAAGACCCATTCATATAAGTGGCGTGCCGTGCAGGGAGGTGTACCCGGTGCCCGGCACATCGAAGATCTATGCCCTCGGTGGGGAGTCCGCCAAGCACAATGCTCAAGAGTCCTACTCCACAATAAAAAACCCAGATACGGGTGCAGACATTTTCCTGGTCACACAGGCCTGGGCTGGCAAATGCGTCGTCCTTCGAAACCTAAACGGCGTACCTCTTATCCACGCAATCCTTCGCCCGGATAGCACAAGCCTGGAGATCATCATGGGAGGTGCTGTTGCGGCAGTCATCACGGGCATCTCCTGCAGCACGGCACACTCAAAGTACCTTACTTCTTCCATCAACCCCCTCCCCGCCCTAATCATTTAACGCTCCACTTCCTTGCGACCATAGGAGCTGTAAGCCGTGGTTACAAAATGTCACTTGACCAAGAATGTAATGCTTGACCACGCCTGCAGCGCACACTAGGTCACCGACGGACTGCTTTTGAAAGCTGGAATTCAGAATACTGAGAGCTGAGCAGGCGCACTGCCGGTTTTGAGTGCTTTCATCACCAGCGGCAATGAATGGCTCGACTGTGCATGGCACGTAGGCCGGCGTTCCCCTGGATGGCTGCCCGCGAGCACGACGGGGTGTGTTCATACGCGGACATGAAAGCTCGGATTGTGCCTGATGAGACCCTCTCACGCACCCTCACGGTGAGCGTCCCATACCTCTTGGGTATGAGCGCCCAGGGCGGGAAGATATTCACGCTCCTTCCACTATCTTTCACTGACCTGCAGACTGAGGCAAATCAACCCCGCCAGCCATCTCTCAACGCACTTCGCCTCTGAGCTGGTCCTCGCTCCTGTAAGAACGTGGTCCTTCAGACTGCTCCGCCCATGGGACTCCGGCATCCCATGCCTCGCCTCTGCCATTCGGCCCTTGTCTTTTAGGAACGTTCTCTTCCGACACCCCTGCGTGTATGCATTTGAGAGGTGCAGTCTGGGAGCCACTGGGCCTCCGCTCGATCGTCAGCTCTGACCTTCCACCTGCAGCAGCCTGGTCTGTGGAGTCCTGGGGTTGGCATTGCAGCAGAGCTACTCGCGGTCCACGAAGTACTGGTTGCTGCCGTGCCAGGATGAGTAGCATGCCGATGAGGAAGGGCAATAGGTGGGATGCCGAGTCTCTGCCCGGCGGTGTGCCCTGGTGCTCGGCTGGGAAGGGGGGCGGTATAGTGGAGGGGATGCTGAGCTAACAGCCGGTGGTGCACCTGGGTGCTGGGCAGGGCGAGGGCGGGGGTGCAGTGGTGGCAGCGTACAAAGTGGTGGCGGAGCACTTAGGGAACGAGGATGTTGCCTTCAAGTATATGGGCGACGTTGGGGTCACAAACCCTTGCTCCAAGGTGTGTTTTGCTCGTTGTGAAGTGTGTCGTGACGGCTCTCAGGCGTCTGTTGCTTGTTACCTTGCGGGTCTCGCTGGCTCAAAGGTGCGTTTTATTTGCTCCGTGTGAATTGTGGTGGCCCAGGGACATGTTTTCGTTGCTCCCGTGTGCATTTCGTTGGCTCCAAGGCATATTATCATCGATCCCATATGGATTGCAGTGGCTCGGCTCCAAGGCATATTATCGTCGATCCCATATGCATGTCAGTGGCTACTAGGAATCTTTCGTTTCCACTCTTTTGCTACCAGGTGAAATCTGCTGTGCGAAAGTCTTTTCCATTTTTTTACAGTGTACAAAATAACACTGCTGTGATTGACTTTCTTACTCGCACTTGTGAACCGACCAGGATGCTCGTTCTCTCAGACTAATCAAGATGGCCCTTGCCTGTTCCTCTGTCACTCAGGGCTCAGCTCGAACGGTGCATTTGTAAAACCACTAGAATCATGCTGGCTCCCATCATCAGACTGGTGGATTATGGTGGAGGCAAGTCTATGATGGGGACCGTGCTGAGTGTGGAGAGGCAAGTCTATGATAGACGGATGGCAAGTGGTGTTAGACAGGCTTGTGGTGGGTGGGCAATAGCTGGCACAAGGTATGCGGTGACAGGCTGGAAGTAGGTTGTACGAGGTCTCGGGACGGTTGGGCTTGAGATGGGAGGCTGGGGCCAAGGAAGGGTGGCAGGATGAGGCCGTGAAGAGCTCGCTTGCAAAGTCACTTGAGAGCTTCGGCGGGGAGCTGCATTCCTCTTTGGTGTCTGCATCTGTGAAGAGTGACAGTGGCTTGCAGGTGCCCTCTCACCCAACACGAGTGGGCCATGGGATTGCACTCTTTCAAGCATTCCTACAAGAAACATTTTGTGAGGCATGCCTGCCGTTAGGTTGAGTTCAGCTGCGTTTTGTGAGGTCCTTTCTCTAGGCTGAGCTCAATAGGGTTTTTACGAGGTATCCCTGCCTGTGGGGTGAGCTCAATAGGGTTTTTACGAGGTGTCCCTGCCTGTGGGGTGAGCTCAATAGGGTTTTTACGGGTGTCCCTGCCTGTGGGGTGAGCTCAATAGGGTTTCTGAGGTGTCCCTGCCTGTGGGGTGAGCTAATGGGTTTTTACGAGGTGTCCCTGCCTGTGGGAGTGAGCTTAATAGGGTTTTTTACGAGGTGTCCCTGCCTGTGGTGAGCTCAATAGGGTTTTTACGAGGTATCCCTGCCTGTGACCTGTGGGAGTGAGCTCAATTGGGTTTACGAGGTGTCCCTGCCTGTGGGGTGAGCTCAATAGGGTTTACGGGTGTCCCTGCCTGTGGGGTGAGCTCAATAGGGTTTTACGAGGTGTCCCTGCCTGTGGGGTGAGCTCAATAGGGTTTTTACGAGGTATCCCTGCCTGTGGAATGAGCTCAATAGGGGTTTTACGAGGTGTCCCTGCCTGTGGGGTGAGCTCAATAGGGTTTTCATTTGACTTCTCATATGTTTTCCTTGGCACAAGCCCTGCAGTTTTTGATTGGCATCACAATGGTCAAGTGATAATTCGCTGAATTCAACCTGGCAGTCCCGCCAAAGTTTATATACTTCTTGAAGTAAGCGTTGGTTGGCAGCTATGATTTACGCCAGCAGGACGCGCACTGATTCGCGCTTGTGCAGATTCTTCCGGGCGTGCCTCACGGCGAAGGATGGGTTCCTGTCAGGCACTGCTGATTGTGAAGCACAGACGGTGGGGCGAGGGAGCCGCTGGAAGCTGGGAGGACGACCACTTAGTGCTGTTGCTGGCGACAATCTGCATGTACAACACGGTGGCCGAGTGGCGCGCGCGTCTCAAACAGAGGTGACCTGCCAGCTTGGCTGGTGCTCCCGAGAGGGCCTTTGGCCGCATCGCTTCGAAGCGCCGTTGCGGCTGCTGTCAATGGAGAGTGGAAACCGTTATCCATTCTTGGGGGTGTCCGCTGGCAGATCATGGCACATTGTAATCCGGTGGCTGGCAGATCATGGCACATTGTAATCCGTGAAGGCAGATCATGGCACATTGTCATCCGTGGCTGGCAGATCATGGCACATTGTCATCCGGTGGCTGGCGAATCATGGCACATTGTAATCCGGTGGCGGCAGATCATGGCACATTGTCATCCGGTGGCTGCAGATCAGTAATCCGGTGGCTGGCAGATCATGGCACATTGTAATCCGGTGGCTGGCATTGTCATCCGGTGGCTGGCAGATCATGGCACATTGTAATCCGGTGGCTGGCAGATCATGACACATTGTCATCCGGTGGCTGGCAGATCATGGCACATTGTAATCCGGTGGCTGGTAGATCATGGCACACAACCGGTGGCTGGTAGATCAGGGCACATTGCAATCCGGTGGCTGGATCGGCACATTGTAATCCGGTGGCTGGCAGATCATGGCATTGTAATCCGGTGGCTGGCAGATCATGGCACAGATCATGGCACATTGTAATCCGGTGGCTGGCAGATCATGGCACATTGTAATCCGTTCACAGGGCGAGGTACCCCGTGTGCAAATGGTGCCGTTTTCAAATTCTTTGGATCCTGTTGTTAAAAGTATGGAGGGTGCGTCTGGTGGGTGCGCAGCATCGCACCGATAGAAGCAGCAGCCGCAAAAAAGAAGAAAAGTACCTGCTCCATCGCATGAACTCACATATCCATGCACACTCGTTTGCAAAGAAAGAAGAGAGCCATTCCCAGTGTCGAGTTAACTGAAGGCGTGGTCACATGACTACATTCACACCCACAATTTGCAGGTTTTGTCTTGCCTCGTCCAAGGGGTGCAAACAGTATGCAAACACAAATTAGTTGTTGGTGATAAATGATGCCCGCGAACTCGAAGAGCTAGGATTGAAATACATTTCATATTCCAAGAGCTTATCAATGGACCATTGCATGACTAGATGTGAGGGCCTCAGTCCCATAGAGTTGGTGTTGAGGGTAGGGGGTTGCAAGCGCAGATTAGCGACAGGCGCGCAAAGTCATTTGGTCTATCCCTCTCAGCCCCTTGGGACAGTCCTTTGGAACATCGGACGTGTGGTGGGTGCACAAGCTCTCTTCAGAGCAGGCTTTGGGCCAGGTGGGGAGTAAGGCGGTAGTTCTGAGCGAAGGCTCGGCGGTGGGGAGATGGCTCGGGCAGTTTGGGTGGTGAATCGGCTTCAGAGACACAGCATCACTGCGTCGGCAGGGTAACCGCAGAGGCACTCAGGTGGTCCAGTGAGGTTTAGGGGGTCCCGTTCTTCACTAGCAAGGTCCGGAAAATCTGGATAAGTGTCCCGAAGTGTTTGATAAATCCTTTGATCCCCTATGTGGGTACATCGTGCAGCCGATCTCTTGTGGCTATCTGGTGCAACAGGAATCGCTTCACGGGTAAGCCACACACATGCACACATCGGTAATATATTCCCGTTAATATAGGCCGGTTTGATGTATAAAGTGTGGAAATTCCCATCCCCACCTTGTAATCAAAGTTGACTAACTGAACTAACCTACGAGAATTCCAAGTAGTCCCCGTTCTATGTATCTTGTATGGTAATTCTTGTCCTCCCCCCCATGAAAAGCGAAAAGGTGTGGTGAAGATATATATAGCATATGCTATATATTATTATCCATGTGGAGCTCGTGACAAACAAAGTGCCTATGAAATTCCGGATGGGAATACCATTATATCCGTACACGAAAATAAATCTCCTTGATGATGGCCCATTTTCGCTCTCTCGATATTTGTAAGTCCACCTTTATAACATGGTATGCTGTTAGGGTTGTGAACGAGTGGTGTGCCTGATCACATCAATGGATAGATATTGTTGGTCACCTGCAGTTTGTAGTGCTTATTTAATCTGCTGCGCCACTTGCTTGCTGCGTGACAATCGATAGGCAAATGTGTAACAACTGCAACCCCGAACACCTACTGCCACAATGAATGAGGTTTATGGTCTTGGTGGGGCCCACCAAAGCACTTTAAGCGGGGCATGCGTCCGCAATGTGAACGAAGGGCGCATCATCCTTATATGGGAGCACTTGGACCACCGCTCGCACTGTACACGTTCTATGGAACCCACCCCAACTGACTGCATCCGCAAACGATCCGCATTCGAGCGGCCTCATCAATTCTACGCCTGTATTGTGTTGCCTCACAATTTCGCACATGGCTATACTCGGATGTATGTGGCTGTGTTGCATTGATATCGAGATCTCGACATATCAAAATGAAAACATGACTGATCGGTATCTCTGGAAAGGTATGCGACGCATATCAATATCTCTCGATATCTTTACACAATATACACATTCTCTCAATATCCGGAAAACAAGTTCCAATTGCAATCATCTCTTCTTGGTACAAAATCGAAATTCTCAGAAGATATTAGCAGGGGGGGGATCGATACCTTCCCTTGCCCCTGTGTGTTGGCACACACGGTATGTGCGTTGTGGCACAACAGGGTTGATTGCCGACGCCTCGATACCCACCTTTGCCGCAAGCTGACGGAGGCCCGTCAGACGGGCCACCCACAGCAACGGCACCGGATATCCGGTTACAGCTGGGGTGACACACGCCGGAGTGCCCGAGGCTGCAGGGGGTTACAAATAGCCTCCCGGAGTTGCCGACCCTTGCGCAACTCAGCCGCCCGATGATCGAAATTGAGTGCCAGCAGCTGCCCGGACCTGTGTAATTCCGCATGTGGAGACAAGAAGGGCAGCTGGTCCGGAGCAATCGTGGCAGCAAGCGGCCTAGTCAAGCGTAATCGTAGTAGCCAGCCGCTCGGTGTGGGCGGTATGGCGACCGACCGGATGGCGTCGAATAATGCTGTTGATGAAACATCCTGGACCGATCCGGCATCATCGGTGGCGCACGCCTAGCATGCCAAACGTCCTGCTAGCAACCGGTGCAGCAGCAACGGTAAAACCAAAATTCGTAAACGGTAGTGGGTTGGCATACGCAGCAGGGCCGCTGCTCACACTGGACGGCATAGTTCCATAAAAGACGGCGACGGGCGAAAAATCGTACGCCGAAGTTGTCGGTGCGAACCAGTAATCGAAGCAAGTTCCATCCAAGAAGCTGGCAATGCGTTGCGTCAATTTCACAACGACGCGGCCGTAGAAGTGAAATATGCAGTAATTACACGCGGAGCTCGCGACCGAAAAAGGGTCGCGAGCTATCGATGCTGCTGGAAAATCCGCAGAGTTTACAGCGTCTATTCATGGAAATTGACCACGCCGAAGCCGAGAAGTCATCGTCAGAGACGAAATGAGTCGAGTTGTCGAATACGCTGCCCGTATTGTACACGTGCAACGGCAGTAGGTACGAGCGCCACTGCATTTCGTAGGCAAAACTACAGTCAAAGAATGTCGTCAGACAGAAATTGAACGACGCAGAAGCGTCGCTGATAAAATCCGTACGGCAAAACTCTGCATATGGATCAACGCACAGCGCGTGGCGACTTTGTAGAAGTCTGTTGACGGGAAATGGCACGTGCGAGACCCGTTACGAAAACAAAAGTGCATGCCAAACGCAACTAATTCTAGTCCTGCCACTAAATCAATGTATCGGCGAGGAAGTAGCGGGCTGCAAATACGCTTCGCAGAGTGGTGTGGATCTAGCCATTTTACGCTTATGATTAAACACGAGCACGTCACTACTATCATCTTCTAGCTGTTTTCATCGGGGTTTCATCCGTACCGCCATCCTCGGTCATGTACCCGTCGTCACACCCAACATGCATGATTATGCGTGTACAAGGTCGCCCTAGTACATCCGGGCATATCATAGGATGGTCGTATTTGAAAATCCGGTGTAGTCATCATCCTGATATGGCTTTGTCGCCAAGATCCTTAGATTTTGCAGGACCTCGGAGGTCAACAGCCAACGAACTAGTGGCCCCTCATGTACAATAATGGCCATCGTTATTTCAAAGTAAGAAGCAAAATAAATCACTCGATGACTCCAACGACTTCTTATACTTCTTATTCAGCAATGATGACACAATGGCTATATTTGTCTGTCGGTAAATAAGATTAATCACCCAAGCTAGTGAATAAATCCATTCCTCTATGTGACGTGCTCATCAGCTTACTCATATCAAGAAGCGCGAATCAATTAACGATTTCCGGGAAATGTTCTTTTCCCCCTGATCCGCACGGATATATGTTACCACCTTCATCACTGCATAAGTAAAAAAGGCATCGAGTGCCCAATTCTTTGTCATCATGTCGAATGCGCAAAACACAAGGATGTCGAGTATCTGTGTACACATGCACCCCCATATACCATCGTTGACAAGTGATGATGAATCTTCTTGGGATGTGTGCATGCATCTACCACATTATTTGGAGCACATGCTTCACACATTGAGATGGATCACCTCCGAGCAATGTGCACATGGGTAAAAATCTTACCTAGTTACCAATCTGGCAAAACCAGAGCATGTTCAGGCAATGAAGGGTGCTCATTAAATTACTAAGGCAGCGGCTCACCAACAGCTGATCTTCAATTCCGTACAATAGTAGCGAGCCAAAGCCACAGCGGAAGTCGTGAAAGAAAATGGATTTGTTGCTGCCCATCATCAACATATCCGGAGGGGTTCGAAACAGCTGCTCGATGCCAGTCCGCTCCCTGACGTGGTGACTCGGGTTTGCCTCAATCTGACACAACATACACACTTTAGTAGAATTAAGTAAAAAGCAAGAGAAAACTGACTCAAGGGTAGGAAGAATCTTAAGCGAAAAAAATGTTTTGTGCAAAAAATAGTGAAGCGACGTGAAGTGGTGAAGTGCCACTAAACTTCTGTAGCGTGCTGAAGGCTGCGCTGCAGTACCAGTAATGCATGCAGTGTCTTGCGCTAAGATCTGGTCTGTGCGCAAAGCGGCTATCGCGTCGTGCGCAAAAAGGCAATCAAAGCAACGTGAAGGGTGCACTTGCGCAAATCTGACGACAATGACATCGTCACTTTGGGTCCCGGGTGCAACATGTTTGTGTTTGAGCGTGCACAGACGTGGTGGCAGCCCCTTCAGCAGACTCCCCCCCTTCCTGTGCAGACGTGGTGGCAGCCCCTTCAGCAGACTCCCCCTTCCTGTACAGACGTGGTGGCAGCCCCTTCAGAAGACTCCCCCTTCCTGTGCAGACGTGAGGCGGCCCCTTCAGCAGACTCCCCACCTTCCTGTGCAGACGTGGTGGCAGCCCCTTCAGCAGACTCCCCCTTGCCGTGCAGACGTGGTGGCAGCCCCTTCAGCAGACTCCCCCTTCCTGTACAGACGTGGTGGCAGCCCCTTCAGCAGACTTACCCCCTTCCTGTGCAGACGTGGTGGCAGCCCCTTCAGCAGACTCCCCCTGTTCCTGTACAGAGGATCGGGATGCTGATATCTGAAAGGCCGGACGTCGGGCTCACCACGTTAATGAATTTTCGGAACATTTCGGAGATCTCCCCCTGCGACTCAACTGTGGATTGGACGGGAACCTGAAATGCCGCACGTGGCACGTCACCCTCTCTCCATTGATTTGAGCTGCCCTCTTCCCGCCGGCTGCACACAGCAAGGTGGCGTGAGGTGCAGAATGAATGCCAGCTAGCAAGTGGCGTATATGAGGATACCTTAGCAGATATCCCGCTTTTATCAATCCTACCGTCGTCCAATGGGAAGCCCGCACGTCGTTAGTCTATCATAAAACTGCATGGCATGGACAACCTCCGCCAGGGACTCGTGGATGACGCAGCGGCGCTTACCGCGGGTTTCTTGGCTGCAGCTACGAGTCCTTGTTCATTCCGGGCACGCATGCGAGCTTCCTCGATTTTGTTCATCAGCTTGGCATCGTACTTCTCCCTCAGGCCCTGCTCATCGCCAATCGCAGCCTCTCATTGCCGTCTCCCAGTATCTCGTCTCCCCGTCATATCCAATCTCAACCATTCATTCTCTCGCTCATTCGCAGTCCTCACCACCTATGCGCTCACCCTGCTTGCCGTACACCTCTGAGCCTCCGAAATTCATCTCATCGCGATTCCGCTTTGACATGCCGTTGCACCTCGGTGCTACCATGTCGGAGCCGGCGACGAGTCGTCATGATCACGGCTTATCTGCGCCCCTGGGAGCCGTGGCAATGCCATCTCGGCACCGGCTCTGAGACAACCTGCCCGGACTTTGGGAGACATGCCCCGAGGCTGATATCCAAAGGTTGCAACATGACGTATCACGGCAGCCCCCGGACGGCTCACACACCATGCAGTAGCATTGGGATGGGCCAACGCGACCACACCATAGTTCAACTCGGAAGCTCCCCCTTCCTCAGTACCGGCTACAAGACATCACATGTCAAGAGTTGACACAGAAACTCGAAGACGGAAAGTAGCAGAAGGTCTGAAGCCGGTCCATGCAGGTACTCTTCTTGTGACGTGCCGACCTTGGTAGATGATGCATAGTGGTCAGCAGGAGGGAGTGCTGTGTGTACGCTGTGCCAATGCGACAAGTAGTTGTCTCGTCTGCGATACTATGCCAGCAACCCGCACGTGTGCATGCGCGGGGCGACTGCAAAAAAGAGATCAGGTCTCACAGGATACATCAGCAAAATGTTGCACTGGCTTCGCGCATCTTGGGTTTTTTCTACCAACTCTTGAAGTTTGATATCTCGTGCGTAGCTCCCTGCTGTCAGCCATGGCACAGCCTGCCCAGTAATGGGAGCCCAGAGCAGGTTGGATGCGGCCAACCTGGTCGATGTAGATCTCGAAGGCTTGGTTTCCGGCCAAGTCCTCGCGCTCGCTCCCAGGGAAGAGCCCCCTCGCGGAGACCTGTGCCCACCCCCCACCTCTTCGCATTTAGGGCATATGCGCATACGTGCTGGATGCTACTGCACTCACCATGGCTCGGCACCTAAAGTGTGTGTGCGGGCCAAGCTCGGCGATTTCTACGATTCAGAACAGCGCGGCAAACCCCGAGGCGGCACACTTGAACCTCGAACCTCTTTAAAGTGCCTCGATACTTTGCAAACTGCTCGCCGGCATCCGCCCTGAGATGGCAGTCTCCTAAAGTCACACGGCGATATGCTATATCCACAGGTGCAGCGACATCGACGTGAGGGACGTGCTGTTGAAGTGGTACTCGGCGCATGGGCATTCTATAATCCAACAAATATCTTTGGGACCTGGCAAAGTGTAGTGACACCTGTGGTCATCTCTTACATGGCATGGCGGGCGCCCATCACACAATGCCAGTGACTGCAGAGCGGTCCAATTAGAAAGCAGCGCGGTGCACCACTCCCGAGGGCCCAAGTCCCGCGCGCCCCTACGAGCCAGTTCAAAATCCTCGATACACCGACAACCAGCGGAGGCAAGCCAGGCCTTTCACCTTTCACACACTTTCGGTTGTAACAGTTCAAGTCGTCCACCGGACCGACTTCTGGGCTCATTGCAAATGGCAGCGGCAAAGGTTGCGCTTCATGCATCAAGCTTGGGCATGTCCCCGACAAGCTTGCTGCGCTTCATCACTGAAAGCAGCGGCGCCTGTATAGGACATGACCGTGCTTGATCCCAGTGGAGCACGCTGGCGATCCCGGTAGGGCATGGCCGCATTTGCAGTCAGGGCACAGCGCGGCGCGAGAGCTTCGGGCGCTCTCGCCTCTTCTCCGGGTGTGCCTAGAGCGGCGTGCCACCTGCATCTCTTCCTCCTTCTTCAGTTGCAGGTTCAGCTCGGTCATGCTCGTGTCAGCATGTGCCATGAGCGAGCGCCCGTGCAAATAGTACCTATCGAAGCAGTCCCCCCAAGCGCCTTCGATTGGCTGCGCTATGCACACACCGAGAGGCGTGAGGCGAGGTATGCCACCTGGAGGCAGCTTAGCTAGCCCCGAGTGGAGGATACAGCGATGGCACAGTAGAGCAACACGGCAACCTCCGATCCACATTGAACATAGGCCGCCCAGCTTCCATCACCCGTCCCCATAGCTCAGCCATCCATGCTGCGGAGTGTGATCAGCGCAGCACACCAAGCCTCGCCACGTGGCCTCGCATCCACACTGCAGCACAGCTCCTGCAGCCTGTGGTGCCCCTACAATCCGCATGCACACCTCCGCCCGCCCGCATAGCCACCTCTGCCTTTGCCCAACCTCATTCCCACCTCTGCCCCCACTCATGCCCACCTTCGCCCGCCCGCATAGCCACCTCTGCCTTTGCTCCAACCTCATTCTAATTCCTCTGCCCCCTCATGCCTCATCTTCGCCCGCCCGCATAGCCACCCCTGGGTTTTGCCCAACCTCATTCCCACCTCTGCCCCCTCATGCCCACCTTCGCCCGCCCGTATAGCCAATGATGGCCTTTGCCCAACTCTTTATTCCCACCTCTGCTCCCTCATGCCCGCTCCGCCCGCCTCATTCCCAAATTCCTCATTCCCACCCCTCATTCCCACCACTGCCCGCCCTCATTTCCACCCCTCATTTTTTCCCCACCTCCGCCTGCCCTCATTCCGATCTCTGTCTACTCCCAGAGTTTCTGTGTTAGTAGGGGCATCGGGAATGGTGTACCCTGCAAAGGTATCGCGCAGGAGGAGAATGCTGATGTTTGACATGGTGAGGACGTCCACGAAGTCCTCCAAGGGGTGCGCCACGTAGGGGTGGAGTATAAACACCTTCAGCAAAACCTGCAGTCCCCGTAGTACAGGCCGTGCCTTCAATGAGGGATGCCTGTGCCGGTGGAGTGTTAGCATTGGCACTGCCGGCCACAACGTTTTGGTTTGTTCACGAATATACAAAACCCAGCTTCCACAACTTCTCCGGGGGAGGGACCCTCCCAGGGGGAAGTCCGCTGTGGCCATGCCATGAGCTGTGGGAGGGCTTCACCCGCTCGGCCTCTACATAGGAGCTGAGGGAGTGCTCAGGGAGTGGGTGCAAGATGCGCGGCTTCACCTGGACCAGGGCGAAGAACAGCATCAGGTAGGCTGCAATAGCGAAGCGGAGGAGCACACTGGTGTTATCCATCGGCGTGAGGGAGAGGTCCTCCGTGTCCGGCGAGAATTTGGCCAAGCCTTCGAGGTGGAACCCATACAAGAATAGCATCTACACAGCCCATCCACCCTCCGTTCTCCATCTCCTTCCGCGCACCTCTTTGTCACGTAAAAATTCTGAAAATTAAAGAAAGAAGAATCATAAAAATCGCTCGTCAATAACTATGATCGTGGTGATTCACCGGGACCAAGTACCCGGAAAGCGCTGCCGCAGCCCCCATCCGAGGAGTCCTCTCAGGAGAGCTGCTACTGCCGCGCTCAGGGGTGCGCCAGCTGGCATCCGTGGCGTGGCACCGACTGGGCCGGCCCTTACAGGATGCAGATGACGCGGCATAGACCCATGCGCAAAATGCACCAGTTCCCCTCTCTGCCCAAACGACTCGCTGCGATGACCTGCGCATGCGCGCCCCTCAGCAGCAGTGGGAGCCCCGACTGCGCAGGTTTAATTTTGGGCGTGGCGGAGTAAGGGCTGCGAGCGGCAGCACAGCGTGAGCAGCGATGTGTACGCGGAGGTGCTAAGTCACTCACCATCAGGATGAGGGTGACCTCCTGGCAAGTGAGTCTCGCAGTTTGCAGCTCGTTCCACTCATTTGCCACGAAGAGGGACCGCCATACACTGAGCCCCCGCCCGCCGCTCGCACCCTCTCCACCCCCTACTCAGCATGACCCTTGTCCTGATGTCCACCACCTGGCGCACAGCCCATGTCCAAGCTGGAGGTTTGCCCCACGGGCCCTTGCAGGAGCCAGTCCAGGTCTCTGTCCCATGTCTCCCATTGTCAACCGATGGCAGTTTGGCCGAGTCAGTGACTGCGCCCTGCAGGATCCTCGTGCCAGGCCCCTGACCTGGGGGTTACTGAGAACACCACCTGACGCAACTCGATCCGCAATATAATTCAGCTGTTTTTGGCAATTCCTATTGCAACCTTGGAAAACAATTCAACTTAACATTGTGACGGTCAATCCAAAGATTGACAGTATTTTCCCAAGCAATCAATCGTCCGATTTCCAAAAAAGTAACATAATCGAGTAGGGCACGTCAAGGACTATGCATCGGTACGGTCAGATGGCATGAGATTCCCTGTATCCCAGTCCCTGTTTCCCTGTATCCTCGCCTCAAACCGTAAACTCGTTTTGCAAACTGCAATAGGAATCGCCGAAACCGACCGAATCGTATTGCACGACCGCGTTGCGTCAGGTCTTGTTCTCAATAACCCCCATGCCAGGCTCGCCCCCCCCCGCTGGTACCCCAGGCGCGGAGGCTTACCTCACATGCTGCATCTCCGTTCCGCCGCTCACTCCAAGCCCGAGCCTGCTCTCACCCCCCTCCTCCCCCTTTCTCTCTCCTTATCCAAATAGCAAGTCGATGCTCACCGCTCTGATGTGTCATGGATCGGGCTCAGGTGGACGTGCTGCACCGGAGTTCTGCCACCACTCGGCTGATGTGCAGTGCCAACAGCTGGCGCCAGGAGCCTATTGGCCTAGGAAGAGGACGCAAGCGTCTGGTGATCTGCTGTGGGCCGGGAGAAGAGTGGGGCGCGAGGCCGACCTGGGCTTCTCCCAGTCGAGCAGGAATATGTCGTAGCTGCACTGCTCGTACACGGTGAGCACAACCGAAAGCGTATGGAATATGACACCCAGGACCAGTGCCCCCGTGAAGGCTCCGACCTGACGCCCCTCCCACATCAGAGCTCATCAGAATCCCCCGTGAAAGCCTTGATCTGGCGCCCCCCACATCAGAGCCCACCAGTGTCATGTGAAAGCCCTGATCTGGCGCTCCCACATCATCACCAGTGTCCTGTGAAAAGCTCCTGATCTGGCGCCTCCCAGATTTCAGAGCCCACCAGTGTCCTGTGAAAGCCCTGATCTGAGCCCCGAACACCAGAGCCCACCAGTGTCCTGTGAAAGCCCTGATCTGGCGCCTCCCACATCGGAGCCCACCAGTGTCCTGGGAAAGCCCTGATCTGGCGCCATATGGGGGGATATGTGGGCAGGATGTGGACAATGGGCGCGTGTCCGAGTCACCCTCGGGGGAATATGTGGGCAGGATGTGGACAATGGGCGCGTGTCCGAGTCATCCTCTCGGGGGATATGGGCAGGATGTACAATGGGCGCGTGTCCGAGTCATCCTCGGGGGATATGTGGCAGATGTGGACAATGGCGTGTCCGAGTCACCCTCGGGGGATATGGGCAGGATGTGGACAATGGGCGCGTAACCAGCCACATCCCTCGGGGATATGTGGGCAGGATGTGGACAATGGGCGCGTGTCCGAGTCACCCTCGGGGATATGTGCAGGATGTGGACAATGGGCGCGTGTCTGCGAACCTGGTCATCCTGCGGAAGCATTGTGTACACCTCTTGCTGAATCTGCCACGTGCACCCCGGTGCGCCGCTCCCCCATCCACTCCGATCAGAACGCCCGGTGCCAGCGACAACAGATGGGCCTTAGTGGTGCAGCCAGGCGTCGTACCAAAATGCATTTGTGCGAATTGGTGCATCTCCAACACCCCCCTTGGCAGGGATGCATGCCCAGGTTAGCAGGGCAGAGCTGGCTAACCACACCACGCCTCGGGAGCTGCACGCTAAAGGCGTTGCTCAGCCAGCACTGGAGGTCTGCCCTCTGCACGATGCCTGCGTGCTGTCACTCGGGAGCTGCACGCCAAAGGCGTTGCTCAGCCAGCACTGGAGGTCTGCCCTCTGCACGATGCCTGCGTGGTGTCAAACACTGGGCTGGAAATGCGGTCTGCACCTTGTAGAACAAGTACCAGTAGGCTGATACTGCCAGCAGCAGCAGAAATATGGCTGAGCCGATGACACGCCCTCCCTCCAGCAGCACTGCCACAGAGCACAGGCCGCCGCATCCCCGCCAACCATCAGTGGCTCAGATGTACAGGCGCAATCAGCGCGGGCGACGTCATCGATGATGTCGCTGGGACCCGTGAAACATTGGCACTGTGTGTGCAACGTCCGTGGCGTCAGCACCATCAGCAGCATTGACATCCAGCACCACATCAGCGTCATCACCATCATCAGCGTCATCAGCAGCATCAACGGCATAAGCAGCATTAACGTCATCAGCGTCATCAGGAGCATTGACGTCGAGCAGCAGATCAGCATCATCAGCATGAATGGAGCTTTGATCTTATTAGCACAGCTATGCATCAGGTTGTTGCAGGTTACAGTTTAGGGTCACAGTTTGACCCTGGGAGGCCCAGAGTTCCACGTTCGGGAAGGAACCCTGAGTTGGCCTCCAAAGCCATTCGATCGAGTGTTTTGATCGTATGGCCGCGATAAAGGCCTGGCTGTTTGTGCCATAGGCGTCGCTCGTGCGAGCCTCAAAATTGTTTTGTCCCATCGTCAGGGCGCAGGATCGTCTTTATACCGGATGGCATCCGTCCTGTCAGCTATTGGGCTGCGCGGACTCAGTTTCACCTTCAAAATCAAAAGCGCATCTCTTACGGACTAATGGCGTTGGAGGCTCTCAGGTACCGAATGGCACCCAGAACCAGCTTCCTTTCCTTAACGATCAGCAATGTCATCGCAACAATACTGATGCCATCAGCAACTCGCTGGCATGCCCAGCGCCACTAACAATGCCATCGCTGGCGCCAGCTAACTGTCATGAGCATCATCAGAATGGTCAGCCACATCAGCCACATCAATAACATCAGTCAGGACGGCGCAGCGTAGAGTAGCACAGAGCTCCACTTCAAACCGATGCCCTTCACGCCTGTGTATCTGCCGACACACGGATACCACCTGGGCAGCTGAAGAGGAACACGATGTGCCAGGGCACGCAATCCCTCTTAGACTGCTGCGCGTCAGAGCGGGGCCCGACTCCACGAAGGCAGGCCGGTGCTGGGGACGCAGGGCGCACTCTTGTACAGCAGGTCCGAGTCCATATTGCTGTTCTGGCGGCGGCGCTGGTAGCAGTACAGGCGGAAGGCCCACACAAAGAACGCCGCCAGGAAGCTCATCACCATCAGAATGGTCCAGGTCTCCCAAAACCCGGCCATGTCCATCGTGTAAGTCACCTCGAAGCGCGCTTCCAGACTGGTTTCTAAGGCACCCAGCAGACGATTTGTGTACCTGCGCCAAGCTCCGCCACCCTCTCACCCGTTGTCCCCCCTGTCTCCCTCGAAACGTTTCCGCCACCCGGGTAGCATCGCGCGGCCCAAAGGAACGTCACGGCCGCCCGAGCCACGTGCATGCTGCTTAGCACATGGCATACCCCAAGAAAGAGCCGGCCAATCGCTTTCCTCCAGCCAGGAGCCCTCAGCGAACTGACCCTCGCAAATGAAACCTCCCCGGCCGTCCCAACCACCAAGCAGCAGGGGAGGAGAGCATCGCAGGGCTGGGCTGGCACTGAAGCATGAGGGGGCAGCGTACTCCAGATAGAGCTGCGGTGGATAAATGAGGTTCTTGTCATCCGTGCGCACGGTGAAGGTCAGCTCCATCGTTGATGGGTATCGATACACCTGCAGCGCAACGCCGGCTCGCTTTATCCAACATTCCCAAAAGGCACGAGTCGCCCTCGCTGTCTCGCCACAGCAACTCTGTCTTGCTGCCGTGGCAGCACGCGATACAGTAGCCCCTCCTTTGCCGGAGAGTACCCCCACAGACAAAAATCTCCTCCCATCACCCCTCCCACAGAGCACCCCTCCCGGAGGAGGCCCCCGAGGCGGAGCTGCACAGGGGCCTGGCAGAGCAGGGTGAGCCGAAGCAAAAGCCGGCAAATGATCCACTTGCATGGCATCCGCAGTCCCCCATGGATGCTGGGCGCACAAGCGGGGGCGTACCGTGGGTAAGGACTGCGCCGTTGCCTTGCTGGAGACCGCGTCGAAGAAGAACATGCGCCGCACCAGGATATCGTCTTCAGAGGCCGCGCTTCCGCCTTGAGTGTTGATCAGAACACCCGAGTCCCTGTCGTCCCTCCGCACCCCCTGGCCTTGCCTCACTGGAAGCCTCCCTGCCACCACTCACGCGGCATGGCGGCGGATAGACTGCGTCCATGAGAAGTGAACGTGGAACACTCCAATTAAAATTATCCCTAAACCTTTAGGTCACAAGTACAATATGGACCCATGAAGGCGCACGATGAGCACCGTGTCATAGCCGCGGGTAGGGGGGAATGACGGTGCACAATGAGCACCGTGTCATAGCCCGGGGTAAGGGGGGGCTGACGGTCTACGATGACGGCCACCGTGCCTGCTCCAGGTAAGGGGGAATAAGCGGTGCACGATGAGCACAGTGTCACTGCGCCCGCCGTTGGGAATGACGGTGCGATGACATCTTAGCCATGAAGGCCAGAGGATAAGCGTTGAGTGACACCGTGTCGCCTTGAGTAGAGGAATGACGGTGCACGATGAGCACCGTGGCGGTAGGGAAGAATAGCGGCGCACGATGAGCACCGTGTCGCAGCCCCGAGGTGAGAGGTGGCGGTGCGATGAGCTGCGTGTCATAGCGGTAAGAGGAATGACGGTGCCACGATAAACTTGCCGTGTCATAGCAGCGGGTAAGGGAAGCAGCGGTGCGATGAAGGCATGCCGTGCCATATATCGGTAGGGAGGAATGGCGGTGCCACGATGAGCACCGTGTCATAACGCCGGTAGGCAGGAATGACGGTGCGATGAGCACGTGTCGCCTTGTGGTGGGGAATAGCGATTACACGATGAAGCACCGTGTCGCCTTATGTGAGTAGGGAATGACGGTGCACGATGAGCACCGTGTCATAGCCGAGGGTAGGGGAGAATGACGGTGCACGATGAGCACCGTGTCATAGCCGCGGGTAGGGGGGAATGCCGGTGCACGATGAGCACC
>LGRX02003168.1:0-34101 GCA_001247695.2 Cymbomonas tetramitiformis
GTAGTGGTATCTTGCCCGAAGATGGGGGGTCGGGTCCCCATAGCAACAGGGGCCGCCGGAGGCCCTGGCCAATTTCCTGCGACGTCAGCCGTAGGGGCCAGCGTGGAGGCACCTTGCCCAAAGGTGAGGGATTGGGTCCCCACACCGACAGGGGCCGCCGGAGGCCATGGCCAATTTCCACTGGATACAGGCGCAGTCGGATCACCAGGGAGCAGTTCGTCACCAGCAAGTTCAACGACGAAGAGGTTGGACGAGCTCAGGGCCAAAATGAAACGAAGAACAGAGGCCCGCCTGGCAGCAGCAGCAGCCAGTAGTAGTTCCTCAGCAAGCGCCTCGCCAGAACAGCCAGTGAGCGTGTCCCCTACACAGGCAGCAGCAGCGGTCGTGTCACTAGCACAGCCAGCAGTGAACGCAGCTGCCCCTGGTGCTGCCCCAGCTGCCCAAGCATGCGCAGTCCCAGCGGCACACGCCAGCGCCGCCCCAGCCGCCCTCGCAAGTGCTGTCCCGGCAGCCCAAGTGAGCGTTATCCCAGTGACTCACGCAGGCGTTGCCCAACCCAGCTACACTGATGTGTTTCCCCAGCTGCCAACACCTGGCAACCCTCCAGCACCAATGGCAGCGTCAGGTGACCTAGCCAGTCCAGATTTAGTGACTGCACTGCAGGCACGTGGGTCTCGATTGCAAGCAGGAGCACTCTCTGTCAGACAGCTGAGAGAGACACACGGGTTACAGCCTGCGGACTTGCCTGTTCACAACCCGGACCCAGTTGCACCCGCCAGCTCAACCTCAGCACCAGCAGCCAGTTCATCATCCCGAACCTCGACAAAACGTCAGCAGAAGGATTCAGGAGGACTGTCGGAACAGGCCGTTCTCGGCAGAGTCCACAGCAGAAAGGAGCCACACCAGAAGGTGAGGGTGCTAAGGTGGACGGTGGATGTCAACTCCCTCTGGAGTGACCACAGTGGGGAGAGTGCTGGGTCACAGCGGAGCACCCCAGTTAGGCTGCAACTGGTGGCAGCAACCAGAAAGGAGAGGGAGGCCCTCGTGCGCTGGTTCAATAACGAACCTCGCACCCGGTATGGCCGTATGCAGCTATACGCTGCCACTGTGGCAAACTTGCAGGATCTGAGGAACCAGGTGAGCTCGAGAGAGTACTCACGCATGCTAAGGCATGGAGCTCTCAGGCACAACGGAGGACTTCCAGTCAAACACTTTGCTGGAATAAACTTCGGACGGGCACGAGCCTTGGAGCCAGACGAGTATCCTGCTCAGGGCAACAGGTTCGCTGTGCTTCCGCTGACGCCTCGTCAACAGCGGAGGAGATACTGGCCCCAGTGGTGAAGGCACCCAATGACAGCCGGACAGCTCAGCCGGGACTCCCAGAAGACGACTCCAGCAGCAGCAGTAGCGGATCGTCACTCAGTGGAAGGTCGGTATCACCAGAGCGAGGGCGTAGGTACAGCAGCAGAAGCACTGGCAGTGAAGGGCGGAGCAGAGGGCGGCGAAGACTCAAGAAGAAGAAGAAGAAGAAGAAGAAGAAGAAGAAGAAGAAGTCCAAGAAGTCCAAGAAGCAACGCAAGCTCACGGCTGGGGAGAAAGGAAAGGCTGTGGCGGTTGAGGAGGACCACCCTCTGACGCCAGAGATGGCTGTGAAGACCCTGTTGAAGGACAAGGCTCTGAGAGACCAGGCTTTTGAGTGCTTACCAGCGGAGAGGCAGCTAGCTATAGCTAAGGCGGTGGCTGCAGGCGAGAACGTGCGCTGGGAACAGGAGGGGTGGGAAGCCATGATGGCAGCACAAAGGTCAGTGCTGCAGGAGAGGGATACCCCTCACCTGCTGCCAGGGTGCCCTCCCTCACCGGAGGAGTCATACTTGGTGTGGTATGAGCACACAAAAGCCTTGCACCCAACGCTGAGTGCGGAGGATGCGTGGCAGCTGGCGGTGCTCAACCGTTCTGGGGCCAAGGGCACGGCGCAATCCTCAGGGACCGGGGGACGGGGGAGCCGAGTTCAGCATCTTCAGCAGTTTGCGCGGCAACTACAGGCAGCGCGGATGAACCTGCAGATGGCTCAGCAGCGCATGATGGAGCAGTTTGACGCGCGACACCGGCTGCAGCACATTAAGGTGAATGATCAGGTATGGGTGGATGGCCAGCACCTGACTCTGCCTGGAGATCGGGGGTTCAAGCCGAAGCTGCGCAAGCTCAGGCACGGCCCCCTACGCGTGATAGAATGTCTGTACAGCGACAGGCAGCAAGAGCTGCCAGAGCAGGACCGCGAGCTCCGTCAGCGTACAGGTTAGAGCTGCCCGTGCATTGGAAAGTCACGACGTGTTCACAGCGGATCGGCTCACTCCAGTTCAGTTGGGAGCTAAGCACTTCGTGAGCAGGCAAGAGGAAATGGCACCACCACCGGTCTTGGTAGAGGGTCAGAGGGAGCGTGAGGTGGAACGCATCATCAGCACTCGCTTCAGGAAGTTAGGTGGGAAGGCTGGCGGGACAGTGCAGGAGTGGCTAACTAAATGGAAAGGGTTGCCGCATAGTCACAGCCAGTGGCGAACCAGAGAGGACTTGGAAGGTCGAGGGGGCAGGCTGGAACCGCTGAGAGCCTTCGAGGCTGAGGAGGATATGCTGCAGAGGGCTCCAGAGAGAAGGCGAAGGGAGACTCACAAGGGTCAGGAGGAGCAGAGGGCGCAGTTGATGGCAATGGGACCTCCGACCCCGACAGTCCACAGCAGTAGCCAGAGCCGGGCTTACCAGCCTCACCTCTCGAGAGTGCAGCACCCAGTTAGAATTCTGGTGCTGTTCTGCGGTACCGGCTCAGTGGAGCAGCAGTTCCAACGTCAGTTCAGGGACTGCGAGGTAGTAACAGTGGACATCCTACCGAAGTGGCAAGCCACGTGCACGGAGGACATCCTACACTGGAACTACAAGCTCTACCTGCGACATCATTTCGATGTCATCTGGGCCAGCCCCCCCTGCAAGGAGTACAGCAAGGCGAAGAGGCTGGGGGCTCCAGATCTGAAGTTGGCGGACAGGCGCGTGCGGCGTACCAGGGAGATCATCGAGTTCTACGACCCTGCGTATTTCTTCATAGAAAACCCCGCTGGCGACGCGTTGCGAGGGTTGCACACGCGCGCCGTGATGAAAGGTCTGCCAGAGCCGCTGTTGACCACCTATTGTAAGTATGGCACACCGTACATGAAGCCAACTCACATATGGACAAATGCAGCACCTTCAGTACCTTTGTTGCTGTGCACCCACACGACTCCCTGCCCTGCGCGAGCGATGCTAGGGAGGCACGACAACACGGCCCAGGGGGGCATCTCCTCGGCCAACACCCGCGGTATGGGTTCAGCCCAAGCGGTATATGCAATACCTCGCGCGTTGCTGCACCACCTGTTTTGCGAGCTGAAGCTGAACGAGCGCATGAAGGAGGAGAGCGCGCTCGCGGTAATGAACCTCATTTCGACGCTGACAGCGAGGACTGACACGTTCGAGTTTCAAGATACCGAGGCTGGTCAGCCACGGGGCGCAATGGCCGCGGAAGACCCGTGATCTGGGGAAGTGCCGAGGTTGCCAAACCTGATGAGCGTTGGCAGCGTGAGACGGTGAGGCGCCTTCGGCGAACCCGGATTGCGGAAGGGGACCCAGACCCAAGGACTGGGGGGGCACGGACCCAAGAACTACCGTAGAGGGGGACCCGGACCCGAGGACTGGGGGGCACGGACCCAAGAACCGAGGGCTTAGCAGCCCGATCTTGTCACAAAGTGCATGCTAACCCCCCTGACTATGTACATAAGGGCACGCAGGACAGCCTAGCGAGGACGTAGGCGCGCCTAAAAGGGGGGGGAGAGTTGTACTAGGGTGTATCGCGAGTCAGACGAGAGACAGACGTGTCAGAGTGACGAGTGACAGCACTGATGACAGTCATCACTATGACCGAGAGGTATGACGAGGGTGACTGACAGAATGTGATTTTTTGAATATCTGCACCCTCAGCAGATCAGGTTGAGAGAATTGGTGGGAAACCAATCCAGAAATGGTGGGAACCATTTAATATTCAAACAGCCAAACAGAACCGGAGGAAAACCAGGAGAGCCTCAATTCTTGCCACATCATCAGATATATGATTATCTAGGAATTCGGAGCATGATTATTGTATGATTGGTAGCTGCAGTCCAAGGGCTGTATGACAAGACAGGACATCGGACTGCTGAACATGAAGTGACTGAGCAATGTGACTATCGAATCCGAAGTGAGCTGATGGAATTCGAGTCGACAAGTTACTACTTAAAGAGCTGAGCAAGCTCGCATGTCAGTTTTTGAATTAGTTACACATTTGCACCACCCTCTGGTGTCTTGTAACTTCAAACAGTAAAAGTTTTAAGTGAAATCCGAAATATCCGACATTACCCTATGATCTCTGCATCATAATGCCTGTGAGTGTTAACTTACATACTTGTGAGACTGGTTCAGTCTCATAAACCGAACAATCGACCTTTGGAATGGCTGATGGAGCCAGGGAGGGAGCTGAGCCGACGCCAGGCACGGTGGTACATGGACCTCGTGGAGGTGAGCGTCCCTCGCATGGAGCATGTGAAGGGAGCGCTGCTGCTGGTACCTGACGCACTATCGCGTAGGCCAGATTACGCAGCCAAGACCCCGCGCGAGGGACTACAGGAAGCTGGCATTTTGGACGCCAAGTCTGACCTCCCGAAAGGCCCACTCTCCGTGCTGGATACATCTGACCTCTTTATCGAGGGTCCAGCCTTAGGCACGTTACCCCGACTTGCCGAGGTGGACAGCTGGTTGGACGCGGTGGACACCCTACAGCTGGCAGAGCTGGCCATGGAGTCCCACGCAGACGCTGGAGGGGTGCAGGAGCACCTCGACACGGATCTCCCTACAGAGGTCACTACAGACGCTGGAGGGGTGCAGGAGCACCTCGGCGCGGATCTCCTGACGGAGGTCACTACAGACGCTGGAGGGGTAACACACTATTCGATGAAAATGAAATTCTCATGTGAAAATGATATTGCCTTATTTACCTCATGATAGGATTAAAAAGCCGCATGTTAACAGTCAAGAACATGCAAGTGCAGGTTGTGCATTAGATTTAATGGTTTTTATGGTACAAAATTGAGGTCAAATAACGACCAACGCTTTAAATTGGAATATTCGCTTTAAATTGGAAGGTTAGTGATATGATATTTTTGGCACAAATATGAACTTACTATAGCCCAAAAATAGGGTGGCCATCATTTTGGAAGTTTTTTTCCTCATACGGAGCGGGTTTTATGTCGACCTCCCCGCCTTTGCAATAGTGCAAACCATTCCCGTGTTTCCCACCGCCTTTCGCCTATGCTCAGGTGTCCTTCGAACCCGTGGGCAACATGTCGCCGAAGTGCACGCACATGGTGAATGCACCGCCTCTCGGGCCTTGTCAAAGCCCTCAAGGACCATTATCATGTCTTCGTGGTACCTACGACAACAAGATATGTTGTCCTTCTTGCGCAGCTGCACAACATTGTGCGGCTTGCACACCCCTTGCTTCTCAAAGGAACGTTGCCCAATCTTGACACCCTTCAAGTTTCTGCGCCGCTTTTGAATTATTTTGTTTTTTCGTCACGCAAGTTAAGATATGTAACAAAATAAATGTCGACGCAATTTTTTAACGTCGTTTACAACGATGACGGGGAAGAAACTGTCAGTGAAGTTCCACTTATTTTTGCAAAAGGCGACCCTTACGTTGTTGGGCAGGTGCTGCGTAAAGTTTTTAAGGTCAAAGATGATCAGAGTTACACCCTGATGAACATGAGCACTGACGAAATATTTCAAAGTGTTGAGTTGTTACCAGTCGTCCCTGAGCATCTTTACCAAATATTTATCGAGTGTTCGGACCCTGAGGATGAAATTCCTGCTTTGGTTGACGCTTCCGACTCCGACTCTGACTCAGAAGACTTATTAATTACCGGTGAGAGTTCCAGAGCCAGCTTCTCTCCACAACATCAAAAGTCTGATGCTGCCAGCAACAACAACACTTCAGGAGGAATAACGTGGCCGGAGGGCGTCACACTTACCAGTAAAGTGCCTCTTGACGTCGACGGTTGAAACCTATTCGCAACCCATTTCACTGGAGAGCTCACTGGCACGAGGAAAGGTAGCCCTTTACTTCAACTAGACTTCTTCGTTACAAACCGCACCTGGTCCGAGGCTGGTAACACTACTTGGAAGTCGCTAAGTGACGTTTACGGCAAACAGAAAGTTTCAGCTCGCTCAATGCACTGCCTTGGTGAATATGTCTGTAAAGTGGAGGATTGCGTGTTTTTCAAAGTTGGTGGCAAACACTTCGTGAAGCGCCTTGTGAAGCGACCTACGTCAAGCACACAGGAAGACTTTCTTGGACACAAGGTGAATACTCTCTTAGACCCTAAAACCTTTGTCTCAAAGGAACTATTTTGCTTTTGTTAACCTAACCCTTTCTTCGGGCGTGTACAGGTGCATGGTCCGGTTTGCCCCAAGTGCCAAGTCCCAACAGAATATATTCCTTGTTCCGCTCGTTGCACAGCTGCACGCGTGGAGCTGGAAGCTGGTCGAGGGTGTCTTCTTTTTTTCGAGCACAAGGGTGTGCACGCTTGTACTCCTGTGCAGAAAAAAGGAAAGGCGATTCTTTCACCCGACACGCAGGAAGCGATTGCGAAAGCGGTGTCAACATTTGGTAACGCTAGCGCAGACAGGCTAAAAGCTGCAGCAACGATGGAAGCCTTCTCGAAGATGCTTTCCACCGACGAAGGAAGCTTGAAGGACGTGTTCCGAGTTGCAAAGGAGGTTCAAGACGTCCGGACGGTCAGAGCTGAAGTGAACACAGCTAAGGCGAAGTCTGGCAACCGCACGGTGCAGAAGGACGCGGACGTCGAGTGGGGTGAACTGGATCGGGCTTTAAAGAAGAAAGGGTTCAGGGTCTTTCATTTCGACCGTCACCCCCTGAAGTTCTTCATGTCTCCTTTGGACATTCCGTGGTCTCCTGCGGAGAACCGGAGATCATGTTGTTGATGGACAGACGCATTGGGAAACCTCCTTTCAACAGGGCACCTGCATATTCTGATGCCGGCCGCAGCTGTGTGGCAAGTTCTTGCATTGAGCAGGTATATTTGTTTTTGTGAGTTATTACTGCACGCGACCCATCCAAACACGAACACTTTTGGCTGAGGATATTGTTTTTCTCAACAGATGTGCACGGTGATCCACGGCATTGGTATACTGAAGCTGGCTACTTTTCCTTTACCGGGCGGAGAACGGGGGGAGGACGAACAGAAGATGTGGGAAGGTTGTGACCATGTGATTGCGGTGCGGGCAAAGGAAGACGTTGAGGGGACACTCTTGCCCAAGGACGCCTGCTTGAAAGAGTTTAACGGCGGTAGCCCGAAGTTTCGCCCGTTCTGTATAGTTCGGGACAGTGGAGGGGGAGGGTGGGCCGGCGCACGGCTACATTTCAACAAGCACCTACCGGTGAAGGCACGGCGTGCGGTAACCATCACAGACGAGGAGGGCGAGGAGATCGAGAAGGACTGTGAGCTTCATGTGGCGAAGGCAGTGGGTGTGCACTGCAAGTGGCTAACCGATGATTTCGAGGAAGACCAGTTCATTCGCCTGGTCTACGCCTGGCTGCGACGCGCTAGCCCCACGGAAGGTATTGGTCCCCTGTAAAACCTTCATCGACCTGCTTTTAGCTCGCCAACCCTGACGTGTCTTGGTGTTGAGCAGGTGATGGACAGTCGTAAAGCGTTGGTCTTGTTCATCGAGCAACAGTCTCGGAAGGACGTGGAGGACAACTTGACCCAGTTCATGGCCTTCTACGAACGTGAAACACAACGATGCATGCACTTCTTCAAGAACAAGGGCGCAAACCTGGCCGAGCCTTTGATTGGACGTGACAAGAAGATTTTCGGAGAGATTGTCTCAATGTCGGAGTTCTTTTCGGTGACGTGTGTTAGCTTCATCCAACAGAGTCACAAGCTGCAGTACATGCTGGAAGGTGGTCACGAGTGAAGGGCGTACAGGTACACTGTACCAAGAGCGCCGGGAACAGTTCGAAGCTGCTCGTAGGGGACGCCACTTCAGCTATGATGTTTTGGAAGAGTTCCGAGAGACTTACTTGGATAAACCAGCTGACACCTCGGAGACGCGCAACCACCGACCGGACACACAGCGCAAGTTTCCAAAGAAGAGGCGTCTGACCGTGGACTTGACCGACGCGGAGCCATGCATTCGGATGGCTCGTAAGATTCCAGAGAGCGGTGAGTGGGAATGGTCGGTGGACGCTGACCGCAACAACAATGCTGCTGATCGGGCCTCCTGGATTGTTTCTTCCCAGATGAACAAGGACCTTGTGACGGAGTACTTGATGGAGGCACACATTCACTCGACGGACCGACTGGGGGCACGCATGTCTGTTGGCACTCTTGGGGAAGTACGGTACATGCTGAAAACAACGAAAGGCCAGGCCACAGTGTTGGCCGACCTGTTTTTGGGGGAGACCAAGCTGAAGGTGCTGCAAGTGGGGGCACCCACCCCACGCCTTACCAGGTTCAACGTGGTGAATGGCATCCTTGATCGAAGCTTCACGGTTGCGGCACAGGGGGGTGGTGGGCAGCAAGTGGTTTTTGGGTACCTGGAGGCCGCAAGTGACATCCACTTTGGGGAGAGGGGGGCCTCCCAAGTACGCAGTCAACGCATCTCTTGCAGCTGCAAGGCTTGGACTAACTTAATGAGCAGGAACGCCCGCAGTTCGGCGGTGCATTGGTGTGTGCACATCTGTTTTGTGCTGAAGGAAGCAGGATTCTCTCCGGGACATGCCTTTTACATTCAGGCAGGCATCACGAACAATGAAGTGCAGTACATTCTGGAAGAGCTGGCTAAGGTCAAGATTACCCCCACATCTGAGATGGGTGCTGGTGGCAGGGGATTGCAACAAGGCCAGTGGATGCTGGTACGGCCAGCCCGGCCAGTCTCGAAAATTGCCCGTCGCAGGCAAATTTTTCGAATCTTAAGTATGGGGATATCATGAAAATCGAAAATTTCACGAAAAAATTGAGATTTTCACCGTTTGTCTACGGCCCGCAGCCTGATCCAATCCCGGCCCGCTTTCAGCCCGGCGTCACACGCTACGGCCCCGGGCCGGCCCGCCACGGTACGATATATGCCCTGCTACTCAGACACCGCTGAACAACACCTCAAAGATGTGGAGGCCGTACCGTCGCACGCTGGGGGACGCAGGGATCCGGCTTCACTCGGGCAAGTCGGCCTTTGGGGCAGCCACCGTGGACTTCCTGGCAGGGCAGAAGTCCTCTCCGGAGGCCTTTCGGCCAGTTTTCGAGAAAACATTTGTTTTTTCTTGTTTTGACATCTTTTTGCATACTTAACCCCTAAGCCGGTGTTTGGGTCATTTTTGACCCAAAGGGCGTTTGACCCAAAGGGCAATATGTGCATATATAAGTGGATATAATGAACAAGATGGTGGATGTTCGTATCAAACTGTCGGGTCAATCGACACCTCTCACAAGATGACTTTATTTGACATGTTTCCGCAAGAAATATTGCATATATGCAACGAAATGCACAACGACCCAAACATACCCAAAAAAATAAAACCGGCTTAGGGGTTAAGGGTCAAAATTCTTTCAGCCAATCTTCGGCCAAACCCTCTTTTTGGGAGACTCTCTCGGCCATGGGCCGGTCAATCGCGACAGGACTTCTCCCCTGCTTCCTGGGATACCGCATCGGGTACAACACATTGGTGCACAGGACATAAAGTGTAAGGCTATCCAGGAGCTGCCCAAGCCCGAGGACAAGACTGGAGTACGCTCCATTCTCGGGCTTATGAACTACTACAAAGGGCTGGTAGGGGAACCCATGGGGCCCAACTACTCAGAGATGGCGCGACCCTTGAACGACCTGCTCAGAAAGGAGGTGGTGAACATCATGGAAGCTTGGGGGAAGGACCAGGACGAGGCGCGACAAAGGCTCAAGGACGCCCTCTGCTCTGGGCGATGTCTGAAGCCTATCGACTACGGCAAACCCATCTTCCTCTACACCGACTGGAGTGTCCATGGCATTGGCGCAGTGTTGGGCCAGAAAGATGAACAGGAGTGGAGCACATCTGCGTGGTCATCAGCCGCTCATTGTCAAAAACTGAGAGGCAGTATGCGAGCTTCCAGGGGGAGATGCTGGCAGTGGTGTGGGCAATCCACACCCTGCGCCAGTACTTACACGGGGTGCACTTCACGCTGGTCACCGACCACTCGCCACTCACGACCCTCATGGGGAAGCACGATCTGCAAGGTCAGCACTTGCGCTGGGCCATCAGCCTGCAGGAATTTGAGTTCACGGTCCAGGGCCCAAGAACGAAAACGCCGATGTGCCATCCAGGTACCCTTTGCCCAGCACGATGGACGAGACCGGAGCCCGCCTTGGTCGAGAGGGTGATCATGCACGTGAAGCTGGTTACGCTGAAAGACAAGAACGTGGCTTCGCTGACACCGTCTGCCTGGCGCTGGACAGGGAGCCACCGCATGGGGTGGAGACGAATCCCGAGGCACAGGTGGCCAATTACTGCGGGAGGTTGGTCAAGGAACAGCTTGGAACTGGTGAAGTGCACCGACTGTTTGACCTTCACTACCAGGAGGAGTTGGAGTGCAACAGAGGTGGCATGTTCGACACTGACCGCCCGGAGGTGGCCAGGTGCTCTGGCAGACTGACGCGTGCCGCCTGGGACGCTCTCAGCCAGGTGCAGCCGGTGAGAGGCATGCATTCGGGAGGCTCCCCAGCGGTTTACAGTGATGCGACCATGGAGCGTGAGAAGCTGAAGGTGCCCAAGCAAGAAGATTGATACGAGGTTGATCGACAAGGGTTTCTTTCAAGAAACTAGAGAAGAGGGCGTGGTTTGCTATGAGCCATATGGGGGTCTCTGTGCTGGGTTGGAGATGCCCCTGCGCTGCGGTGTCAAGGTCAAGAAGTACCTCTACCAAGACATTTCAACAGCCAGTCAGGCAGTGGCTAGGACAAGGTGCCTAGCGCTCCCAGTAGGAAGAGTCACATTTTTTCTTTTTCTTTTCTTTCCTAGCGCTCAGTCGCCGACACCCTGACCTGTTCCCGGCAGCCGCCATTCACCTAGCAACCTCGAGGACACCAGGCTCAGGGACCTCGTGCACGCAGGAGCGCTGCGTGGTGACAGGTGGATAATGGTTTGTGGCTACTCGTGTCAAGCAAGATCTCTCGCCAGCGACCAAACTGGCAGGGCTGGAGGGCAAACACAGCAGGCTGTTCTACCAGGCAGTCAGAGTCCTCTCGACGCTGCAGCAGTTGCAGCCTCGACGACCGCCAGCGTATGTGTTGGAGAACGTCTCCCCGCTGTCGCACCGAGAGAACACGAAGATCCGGAAGGAGGTGTTCCCCATCATCAACAGCGTGGTGGGCCAATCAGTATCCTTTGACGCAGCGCGCGCGGGATATGCACACCGCCTACGAGCATTTTGGAGCAACCTGTTCCAAAACCACCAGTTCAACCTGGTGATGGAGATGGTGGACAAGCCACCAGACAGATACGTGAGAGACATCTTACAGCAGGGCTGGAAGCCTCGCAGGGTGGTGTTGGGAGACCGAAAGCCACATCACATTGCCAACGTGGTAGGGGAACCCATGCGAGTGCTACCGACCATCCTGGCAACGCAGAACCCCAGAGCTTTCCGTGCTCCACGCGCAGGCACGGTGGTGAGGATCGATGCCATCACAGAGGAAGGAGAGTGCAGGGAGGTCAACCTGGACGAGAAAGCCATTGCCATGGGTTACCGCAGCGCAAGCGAGCTGCGCATGACCGGAGGCATGAGTGATGAGGAGCTGGCGGGGATACTTGGCCTTGCCATGGACCGTAGAGCAATGGAGCTGTTGTTCGCAGTTGCCGAGGCCAGCACAACGAGACTGCCAATGAGCGAGGAGAGCCAGGAGGAGGAGCAAGGTGTACTGACTGCCATACCCATCGCAGGACTTTCTGAGACACCATGCGCTCCAGAGGCGGCTCCAGAGCCCGCGCAAGCACAGCTAGCGGAATGGGTCACCAGGTCCAGCGACTACACTAGGCAGGTCGCCCAGCGCCTCAGCCACCAGGATTGGGAGCAACGACTACAACATATATATGTGCAACCAGTGGCAGAAGGGTACCCAAGGCTTGGGCACAGCGAACACAGTTCAACGTCGCAGGCAGTGGAAGCTTGCCCCCATGGAGGTGGAGAGTTACAAGACTCTTCACCGCGAGATCTTCTCAAAGGCTGGGGATAAGCCCGTGGAGGCGAACTCAGCACCCGAGTGGGCACCAGTGGAGAGGGAGAAGGAGATGAGGCTGCACAGTCTGGCAGACACGGTTAGGCTTACTGCCATGATGGCCAATGTGACTCAACAGGAAGCCTTTCGAGAAAAATACCCAGACATACACGAGGACGCACTGTGCCTCGAGTGGCTGAAGACCGGAGGCTCAGGATGGTAAACTGGTCGCTCAAGTGGGTCAGCGTGGTGCTTCTGATTATCCAACATACATGGCTGAGAGGGGTAAAGAGTATGCAGATGAAAGACGTCGGTTGTACAAACTTAGACACAAAAAAAACCGCGATGTGGTCAGCAGCAATGGTTATACGCAGATAGATTGTTGTGGTGACCTATAAATCAAAAAAGCGTGTGGATTTGTTACGATTTCAGATTTCATATAGATAATGTGAAAAAGTAACAATTTCACACGCTTTTATTTAATTCCGCACAATCAAAATAATTGTGTCTACTTCCATCCCAATAAAGCTGCGATGTTCGTTTCGACACACGTACCCCGTGGTCCCGATTCCCATCGTCGGGTCGAGCACGGTGTCTCCTGCGTTTGAATATGTACGAACTAGATACTGAATAATTCCGGACGGTTTTCCGGTTGGATGCTTTGATTTGTAATTACCGTTGGGAATTTTAATCACCGATTTCGGGAATCGTTTGCCATCAGATATTGTTTTCACTCGGGGGCACTGTCCGGTATATAACTCTGTGCGTCTCCCAGGGTGACGGGTGTATGGAAGCCCTTGTGTTTTCTGCGGGTTATACGTCGGTAGCTTATCATAAAATACATATATCATTTCGTGACTACGTAGTGGCATCTGATTAGCGTGGTAAAAACCTGCGGAGACCGGCTTTTCCCACACTAAATCATATCGAAACCATCGTTTGTTACTTGAGATTAGTTCGTGTCCAAATCGAGCGGTACAAAAGAATATGTAAGCTGTCCGAGGCTTTCCGACCCGTTTTAAATGTGTCCACAATTTGGTCAGGTCAAACTTATCTTTATCAAACTTACACGCGGTCTGGTTATATGGTAAATCTAATATGACTAAGTCTATACTGTCTGCGACAATATTTGGGAGAACCTCAAAGCAATTGGTGTTAAATGTTGTACATGTTATCGGTGAATGCATTGCAATATGTGAGAAAAAAACGACTAGACGTTGTCAAAACGTGTGAAATAGTTACCTTTTGACAATATCTATATGTAATCTGAAATCGTAAGAGTGTCTGTCCTGCAGTGAACGCACGAAAGATATCTGCAGTGAACGCACGAAAGATATCTGCAGTGAACGCACGAAAGATATCTGCAGTGAACGCACGAAAGATATCTGCAGTGAACGCACGAAAGATATCTGCAGTGAACGCACGAAAGATATCTGCAGTGAACGCACGAAAGATATCTGCAGTGAACGCACGAAAGATACCTGCAGTGAACGTACGAAAGATATTTGTGGTTCTGCCAGTGTGAATTATTTTTATGATATACATTAGATATATACATATTGTAACTTATTTACCGCTTTCTAACGCACGAAAACATTCTAACCCTAAACCCTATGTGCACACCGCTGCAGTCTATTGTACGAATTCGGATCGGAAACAAAAGGGAAACAAATTGGCACTCCTAACTAGATTATCAAGGCAGATTGTGTGTGTGTGTGTGTGTGTGTGTGTGTAACATGCAACAGGTATGCCATATGTAAGTGTGCACGTGATGCGTGTTCAATGCGTCTTCCGCCAAGACAAATCAAGACAAATTACAACGTCCGAAAGTCTTATCAAGCGACTTTATGAAGTGCAAGATAAAGCACTTATCTATTCCGGGTATTTCCTAACAGATAACAAAAGTTTGAGGTCGCATCCTACACGCTCTTGCACACTCTTTGAAGTCGCATCCTGCGGAAACCCTATCCCTATCTCGCATCTCGCTTTTCAGCCACTTTTTTTACCACGTCCACGACCTCGGCCAGCACCAGTAGTCGTCTCCGATGCGGCGGACGACTCTGCGGAAACAACCTCCGCCTCTTCTCCTGCGACAGGTAGTTCGCTCACCTGCAGAGTCGCCATATCACGCTCCAGAGTGTCAAAGCGAGACTGCAGCTCGGCGGTCTTGTCGTTCGCGTCACCCAGTGCTTTCTCCAACTCCACGATGCGAGCTTGGTCAGCTTCGGACTGCTTGACCAGTTGGGCGATACGCTCGGACTCTTTCTTGTCCACAGTAGATCCAGCAGGAGAAGACTTGGGAGTGGTCTGGCGTGAGCGAATGTCGGCCATAGCCTGCTGGCGTGGGTTCATCCGAACGGTAGTCTTGGTGGGGGTCACGTAGACGTCCTTGTACCCACTTGCCAAGTTAGCTACGGTCTCATTCGCATTGGACTCGTTGGCTTCCTTCAATTTCCGTAAGTTCTCCAAATCCTCCTTAAGAGACTACTTCTCCGCTTCGAAGTCGGTCGCAGTAGGGTCCTCCAAGTGCGATTCGCTTTCCATAGCGATATCCACTCGCACTTGTGCGATGCGACAACGCATCTTGATACCCTCGCACACCTCACCGTATTTCTTGGTCGTTACGAGCGAAGGGAGTTGACGTTCGTAGAGGTGCTTGAGGAATTCGTCGGTGAGAAGATACGCACTATTTTGCTTGTGCTTGTCGCAGCACCAAGGATCGGCGTGGGTCGCGGGGCTCATGCAGTCAACGGGCTCACCGGTCTTCTTATCACGTTGCATGAGTTGACCGGGGCACTTTGCCTCACCAACCGCCACAGAAATTATCGCATGTTTGGCACGTTCGGTACGCGGGTCAATATACGAAACGAACTTTCCACACGGGAAACACACTTTCACCTTCCCTTCAGCAAATAAAGCCTCTTCGTTGATGGGTTCACTCTGGGCTTTCTCCACACCAACTGACGCAATATTATCAATATATGAAGCCATTCTGTCGCAGTAAAATTTCTTGAACTTCTGAACGTTAAAAACAGTTTAAACTGTTGCAAACAGTTGAGGTTTTAGGTTAATCGGGTGGTCGGTCATCACCGCGGTCCGAGCTCGACCTGCGGTCGACCTGCGGTCGATTTGCGGTCGATTTCCGCTCGATTAACCAATTTAAAAAAATCACGTAAAATTTATAAAAATAAATTATACAATTATATTATAGGGTGAAATTTTATAAATAATAATTTTTAAATACAGAATTTTCCTATTGGTCAATCGACCGCAAATCGACCGCAAATCGACCGCAGGTCGACCGCGGGTCGAGCTCGGACCGCGGTGATGACCGACCACTAATCGAGTCGCAATTAAGGACCAGTATACCCCAGCAGTAGGGGGGGGTTTCGACAGCAATTTTTTGGGACAATTAAATCAGCAGTTTAGAGGGGATTTTTGGGGTATTATAAAAAATAATTAAGCCCAATATTGATGCATATATTAAGTAATGCAAGTGAGCATATCTTGGGGGATTTTTTAGGCATCAAAGGCGGAAAAAATCGATTTTTTTCGATATTTTGTGCAATTATCTATGTTGTCCATGAGTGAAATGGGATACATTACAAGACTTAAAGGCCTTTAGGAATGTCCCAAACGATGTCTTAACGTGTGAAATAGTTACAAAATCACAAATCTTATAGATAATCTAATAAAGTAACCAATTCACACGTTTTTGACTTTTTAAAACCATGATTATCTTAGGGCGAAATTTCCCAAAAATATTATAGGGTGGATTTTTGTGCGGTTTGACAATTATTAAAAAAACATGTGTATACATTATAAGTAGAACAACATGGCTTTGAGCGAGGCTCAAAAGAGGGCCAAGATGAAATATCGAAAATCCCACATAGAAGAAACAAGGGCTTTAAATAGAAAACATCAAAAAACATGGTATGAAAATCACAAAGAACAACACAAAGAAAAAATGCGACAATATTACTTGGGGAAAAAACTTGTAGATGTCGAAAATGTACCCTTGGATGAAAATGTGTGAAAAACGCGTTCAAAATTAAAATATTTTCTATATTATAAGTGTATAATGCCAATTGAATTCAAAGATTTCGATACCACCAAACTTGCTATTAAGACCTACCTTAAAATGCCATGGGTGAAGTGCATCACAAATCAAGGTGGTTTTCAAGATTATGTGCTTAGCACTATCGATGTTAATGAAATTCCCATTTGTTCACACACTCAAAGACATGGAAGGATGTGGTCAAAAATTAATGCTAATAATTTCGAAAAAATAATTAAGGAAAATTATGGAATTTATGAAATAATTCAAGCAAATGTTCAAGCGAAGGTACATTTCGATGTGGATGCTTATCATGCCATTGACTTGGAAACAATCAAAGCATTAATTTTGCAAAAATTTCCCAATGCCAACTTTCAAATTAGTGGAAGTGTATGCCTCAAGAGAAATAAGTGGTCATATCATCTCATACTATCAAACTACTATACCACCAAAGTAGAAGATATGGCACCACTTAAGTTATTTGCCAAAAGTTTGGAAATTTATGGGTTTGATAAAAGTATCTATACAAAGAATCGAGCCATGAAATGTGTGAATCAAAGCAAGCCAAATGATGAGAGAATCCAAGCTATCGTGCAAGGTAGCCAATCACTCACTAAACATTGCATATTAATGGATTTTGATGAAAACTCAATCGATACATCTACTATAGTGTGGAGTTTTGACGATATTTGTAACACAACCCCTAATCAACAATCTAATGCAAATGAAAATATTGATTTAAGTTGCCTTCCCCAATGTGATTATACACCGCCCGAAAATTTTGTTTGGTCGACCTCCACTTCCACACAAATATTGAATATGATTCCCAATAAATCATGGGATGACCCAAGCACACTTGGGCGTATGTTGGCATGGCAAATTCTTTTGTGGAGTTATCACAATCATGTCTCAAAAGTTGATTTCTTTGCATGGCTTACTCAAATCAAACACCGAAATGATGAGGATGCAAGAATACTAAGATATGAAGCATCATGGAATAGTGCTCATCGGTATGAATCGCCAAGTGACAATTTCATAAAGAATGTGCTATCACGATTTTATCCCAAGCTATTTTCTTGGGACAAGTATGGGGAGAAATTTCGCAAGAATTGCGAGGTACCTATTGATTTGCACATGGAGGAAAGAGATGTGCAAGCTTTAGAAATATACAACGCCTTGCAAAGCACACCCATGGTGTATTTGGGTGCATTTATGGGATGTGGCAAAACCAAAGCTACCATAAACTATATTGAAAAATTCGAGAAGAAATCAAAAATAATTTGGTTTAGTCCAAGGATTTCTTACTCCGAAAATGTGACATCGAGGTTGGGCAATCTGAGTTTCCGAAATTACAAAAGCTTTGACGATAAGACTCAAGACCAAATTCCGAAACAAAAACGATTAACAATATCAATGGAGAGCCTATGGAAGACTATGGACTCAATGTACGACCTTGTTGTCTTAGATGAGGTGGAATCTTACACATCTATTTGGTTTGGCGAGACACATAAGAGAAATTTGGATGTTAATTGGTATCGATTCTTAAAAATCATTAAAAATAGTAAAAGAGTCATTTTTATGGATGCATTTCCCAATAAGGAGACAATTGAATGGTTTGATCACCTTACTCCGCACCATAGCAACATGGATGACATAGATGAAGGGACCCTTATGCTTGGTTCAAGTATTCCTCCAAACCCAAAACAAATTATTAATTATGTGGAAAAAAACAATTGGGAAACATCTTTAGTTGAGCATATTATCAAAGGAGAAAACATTTATGTATTCTTTCCATTTAAAACTGATTTCAAAAAAGGAAGGAATGTATGGTGCTATGGCATGGAAACATTTGTTGATAGATTGTGTGCCATGTCAAACATACCAAAGGATGATGTTGTGTGCTATCATGGTGATAGTAGTGATAATGTGAAAGCGTCTTTGAGAAATGTTAATGAAGTATGGTCATCCAAAAGGGTCGTTGTCTCAAATATAGCCATTAGTGTGGGTGTAAATTATGAGCAATCGCACTTTGACAAGATTTTTGCATTGTTCAATCCAAATATGGTAACCATGAGAGACTTCTTTCAAAACATCCATAGAGTTCGAGGATTTCGCACCAATGAAATGCACCTATGTCAAATGAAACTTGTGAAGCATACCATGAATGGATTTAACATACCATACAATGCACCCGATTGTCCCATGTATCGTAGGCTTGCAAAAATCTATGAAACTGCCTATTTTGCGAGAGATGCTGAGACCTTTGACTACTTTAGTAAACGATGTGGCTATGTTCATAGTGGAGAATCGCGAGAAGCAAGCAAGCTTGTGTTAGAATCGTTGAGTAGCCATGATACACTTGCATACTTCAATTATGACTCTATAGAGGACATGGAATATTGCGAGATTGAAGAAGACTTGAAGCCAAAAGTATGGGGCAATTCCGCAACCATGCAAGAAAAGTTATGTATTGCCAAACATGAATTTCGATATACATTCCGAGTTGACATTCCAAATCATCACTTAAGAGATATGTGGAACCATAAACTTGTGAATTTTGTAAACAAATGGTATTTACTATATGAGCATACCAACCACATTTTATGGAGTTTGTTCAAACAAAATGATGCATTTGAATCATTGGAATTGCCCATAAATCCTACATGGGATGTGACCCTTGAAGAACTCAATAAATCGATTGTCATAGACTCAAAAAATGAGCGTACAATCACACCATATACAATTAGAAAAGCTCTAAATGCATACTTTGGCATCGATTGTTTTGGAATCGAAAAGGACAAACAAGGGAACAATGTGAAAGTGCATGAAGGTGGTAAACTCGTCAACAAATATGTGCACACTAAAAAATAGCTTTACTTCGCTCCCATCATCAAGGAGTACTTAGAAATGCCGGAACCACCACTAATAATTGAATAAAAAAATGACTTCGCATATTTCAATAATTAGCATATTTTAATAATTAAATCATGAGGTATAGAATACAACACTTGAAGCGTCTTCGATGTATCTCCATAATGGGATGCACATGATGATTGTGACCTTTGAGCACTTATCATGTGTTTGCCATAGATTTGTCTTACTTTGCAAGGGCTTTCCTTTGTACACATTTTTAAATGTAAATCAGTCTTATTGCTCCATATATTTGTCGCTTTTTGATACATACATCCATACTTACAATAGCAACATGTATGCATGTATCTATTCATCTCTTGCATGAATTGTCGGTGTTTTAAAAGCCCGACCGGGTTTTCAATAAACCAATAATTAGGCTGAAAGTAATCAATGATTGTTAATGCATGTTTGACTATGGTGTCCGCCAATTCTAAATTCCGAACACCCTTGCTCTTTGCTTTGCTATACTCGGTACAAGGAGGAGATGCCCATATGATATCAAAATATTTGGCAGGGTAGGCATCATATTTCCATTGAAGTATATCACACACGTGTGTAGGATTGAATTTTGGACTGACGTCCAATGACACAATTTCGCAATTTTGATATTTTTCCTTGAGAGCTTTACCGACTGATTTCGTACCGGAAAACAATTCTAAGACTCTCATGTTATATCATATGCTCACAAAAACGTGTGAAATTGTTACTTTTTGACAATATCTATATGAAATCTGAAATCGTAACAATTTCACACGTTTTTAATCCATTATGATAATGAATAGGACAGCGTGTGAACGATGTATAATAGCTATCAAGAAAGATGGCCAGCGAAGTAACCTGCAAGTGGTCAACTATGTGTTGGGCTCATAGATACGGTAACGTCAAACTTACGAAGAATGTCAAGAAGGGTGCATATATAAATTAGTTGTGCCATTTGCGTGGCAGAGACTAATGGCAGCATTCTAAAACTGTTGCTGTTGGGTCGTTAAATCAGCTTGACCGGGAAGAATCCATTGATTGAAATTTCTTCTAAACATTGATGGATGATTTGGTTTCCGATGAAGGTCGATGAAAAGGAAGTCATGAGGCCCTTGTATCGCTTGATTGTATACGTTTTGAAACTCTTCGATTGGTATTTCCCCGCCAACCTCTTCCCCAATCTTGTCAATCTCTTTTTGATTCTTATTTCTAAAAACTAGCATATGTGTGAGATTACCTCTTATTGATTTTAAGAGGCCACCGCTAGAACTGGTGTAATTCTGAGTTGCAAACAGCAATGTCACTCCAAGAGCACCGTCCTTAAGTTTTCCGAGATGTCTATGTTTGATAACCATGTTGCTGAGCTTACTCGATGGTCTCATCATGTCGGTGTCTTGTGTGTCATCAAAGAAGGCCGCGACCACCGGTTTCTTACCACCATATTTGTGCTTAGGCGGGAGTATATTACCATTTTCATCTCCAAATTCCAATAGCAATTCACCGGAATCTCATACACACTGATGTTGTGGTTGTTTAACATCTTCATAAGCTTTTTGTACCGTTCCATCTTCTCTTGGTATTCATCATACTCTTGGGCTTCGGTGTCAAGGATGCCTTCAATTTGTTGCGGAACATCAACGGTGGGCTCTAACACATCAGTTTCGGCATCAAGAGGGAGGTCATTGTAATAATGCATATTGTTGTGATATGTTGGTGACACTAAGATAAGTCTGTCTAAAGCATTGTTTTGTTTCATCAATCTTAATAGATGTGTAAGACTACAAGATTTTCCCGTGCCACGCTTCACACAGGCCAAGATAACCCCGTGCAATTGAATAAAATCATCGGGTGTGTCAATTGGAAACGCTGAACTCTTTGGCACTTGAATATCATATGATTTATCTTTCAGTCGTTGGAACTGCATATATTATAACGATAGAAATAGACTTGAGTAAGCTTTTTCATACCCCGGGTCCATTTCAGCGTCTTTCTTACGAGGCGGTGATTGAGACGGTGCTCGACTTTGCTTACGTCTGGTAGACTTCCTGACAATCACCTGAGGTTCTTCTTCTTCTTCTTCTTCAGATTCAGAACTATCACTTTCAACTATGACCACCTGTTTCTTGGGTTTCTTCTTAAGTGTTTTCGGTTTCTTGACAACAACCTGCTCGACTTCAGGTTCCGATTCTGGTTGAGGTTCCGGTTCAGGAGCACGTTTGGTTGTAGCAGATTTCTTAATCATTTCTTGTGCTTCAGCAACTTTCTCTCTTTCCTTAAGTTGTTCCGCCATTTTGACATCTTGTTTTTGTTTGGCTTTCAATCTGCGTGTCTCTAATGCTTTCTCTCTCATTTTAGCGAGACGTTCCAACGTTGCACTATCGGTAATCTTCTCTCCTTTGACTGGCATTGGGTCACTATAAGATATCATAAGAAAATAAATTTCTTAATCTGACTTACAATTTCTCGGAGAAATCGAAATCGCGTGGATTAGTTACGATTTCAAATTATATATAGATAATGTCAAAACGTAACAATTTCACACGCTTTTTTGATTCCTAATGTATACATGACCAAAGAAACCTGGATAGCAAAATTAAAAGCGTGTGCCGCTGAGTATAGACAAGAACACGGAATAAAAAAGAAGTCCGGTAAGATTACACAGGGAGAGAAACTCAAAAGCTTACGTGGGAAACCCATCATACAAAAGACAAAGGCAAGAAGTGGAACCGCTCTAGACCATGGAACTCCCACCGGAGAGCCAGTCTATCAACAGCCCATCAAAGACCCCGCTCTTCCACCGAAGGCCGCACGTAGGATAGCTCCTATCATGGTAGCACCGTTAGACAAAACGAGCACTGGTACAATAACGGGTGACTCTGTGTTTCAAAGGCCTACCCAAGAGTTCACCGGTGTTTCAACTTATCGGAAAGCAATAAATGATATTGAGAAAAGAGAAAGAATGAAGAAGCAGATGAGAAAAAAGAAACGCAGCGACGTCACAAAAATATAATTTGTATAGTATAGGAAGATGCCCCCCAAATCAAGAAAACAAAATCCGGAGGCTCGCCATAAGCTTACAGCCGACGATTGGGAAAATTTACAAAGTAGAAACCTAACCGGTGATGATAGAGCCAAAGCTATACGTGATTACAAGAAGAACTATCGGAAATCGAAAGAGAAGGTTGAGAAAGTCACCAGGCGACAATGGACCAAGATAGGGAAGAAACCTGCCAAAGAACAAAGTAGACTTGATGAGACTCAAAAGTACAGCATTGGAGATTCCAAGAGACATATAAAGAAGTTTAGCACGGACGTTGAGAAGTTGAAGGTACCATTCACAACGTTTTTACAAAGAGCAGCACCTGATGGTAGCAGTCTGAACTATTGGTTACCGGAGAAGACAAAAGGAGTTGAACAAGTTTCAATGAGAGCGGTCTTCGAGGATGGGACTACATCCAAATGGGTGAAAGGGTCAGACCGGCAAGATGTGATGATGAAGTTCGAAGAGATGCTGCAAAGTCCTAAGGGCGGGGATAGCAGCAAAAAGGCCGTCGAGGTTGCTAAAGATGTAGAGGTAGAATACTACTCATCCAAACCGCCAGAAGGCAAGGGGTCTCGATGCTTAGCTGCACCAAAAAACACGGAAGAATTGCGACTGAAGCAATGTGTCATTAAGATTGAATCCCGCAACAACTGTGGTATCAAATCTGTAGAACTTTTACATCGAAAGCGAAAATTAGATAAGATGTTAAGTGACAATGTTGTATGTAAAAATCAATATGAGAATAAGTGGAAACAACTGAAACGCGACGCCAGCAATCACAAGGGTAACATAACGGCAGCTTCAGATCGATTGCGTTTGGAATTGTTTGCGAAAAAGGATGCTAACGAAGGAATCAATATCGAAGACTTTCCAGTTTTAGAGATGCATCACAGCAGAATTATATTTGTGTGGGGTATCACTGAACGACTTGGCGGTGAGCCAATCATGTATTACCCGCCGTATTTTAACGAACACGATGAGTATTCAAGTTATAATGACAGCTTTCATATATTGTTACATGACACTCATTACGAGCCCATTACAAGAATTGACTGCTTCAGAGGGAAAACTTATTGGCCATCGTGCACCCAGTGTAAATCTCAAAAATGCATACTTCGTATTTGCTAACAAGGAAATACGTATGACACAAGGAAATAAGCATTGGCATCATTGTGATATTTGCAATCGGAAGTTTATGAATGAGGATTGTTACAATTTGCACAAAGAATTGGTGACGTGCAATCAGCTTCACAAGTGTGGTAAATGTTCTATCAAGTTCAATCCTAAGGAGAAACACGTATGTGGGTATAGAGCATGTGCCAATTGCAAGGCTGTGTGTGATTTGTACGAGCACAAATGCTACATGACACAGGTCAAACCGAAGTCCGTACTGTCACCTGAATCAATTGTGTGTTTCGATTTTGAAACTCGAAACGACACCGGCAAGCTTGTCGTCAACCACTGCGAGAGTCAATATCATAATGGTGCATGTGTCATTCACAAGACAATAGACGACTTTCTTGAATGGACATGTTTAGATAAGCATTCAGGTTATACATACATTGCCCATTGCGGTTCCAAGTTCGACTTCAGATTGATAGTAGAGCATGTCATTAACGTTCAAAGAAAACCTCCCAAGGATATATTGTACACAGGGGCTGATATATTGTGTGTTAAGATTGCCAACGTGAGGTTCATTGATTCATATATCTTCATGTCACGTCCATTGCATGCTCTGCCAGAGATGTTTGGCTTTGAAAACGAAATATCAAAAGGGTATTATCCACATCTCTTCAACACGTTGGAAAATGAGAAATACATCGGTTTATATCCTGATATCAAGTATTACAATCCCGAAATACTTCAACCGGAAGCTTATAAAAAATTATACAAATGGTGGCATGAGAAAAGGAGCAAGCGTTTTATATTTGAAAATCCAAAAAAGATTGCACGATATTGCCATGACGATGTGACCATCCTACGCCGTGCAGTGTTCGCTTTCAGGGAATGTTTTCTAAAGATAACCGACAACAAGTTTGACCCGTTTAGCTATCTGACGTTGGCACAACTGGCGATTAATATATGGAGAAGTGAGTGCATGCCAAAGGATTCAGTGGCTATATTGCAATCATTGGTCAAGTCGCAGAATGCATCTATCAAAGAGAATCAGTGGTTGGATTACATTGTCCACACTACGTCAGCCAAGCTCAAACGCGACTACGATGGCAAACGAAACTATAAACTCACAGATTTACAGATATATGTCGATGCTTTTGACGACACCACCAACACGGTGTATGAGTTCCTCGGAAGCTGGTTTCATGCAGACCTGAAGAAATACCACAAAGACGATATTCAGTATCAACAAGGGCGTAAATCGGGTATGACGTTTGGTGAGGTCAATCGGCAAACGATGAAGAGATTGGATGATATCAAGGCAGCAGGATATAATCTTGAGTATAGCTGGGAGTCGGCATGGGATGAAACAGTAAATCAGCTGAAATTGTCCGAGATTGGTAAAGACTTTTTAGAGCGACAGAAGTTGGCTTCTCCTATCGTTGATAGGGACGTATACCATGGAGGAAGAGTAGACTTGGGTAAGTTGTACTACGAGGTCAACCACAACGAGTGCATACGATATCTGGACTATAATTCCATGTACCCGAGTGTCATGAAAACAAATGTATTCCCCAAAGGCCATCCCGAGGTCATAAGAGACGTTCGGACACTTGATATTCATGGCTATTTCGGTTTGGTAAAATGCAAAATTGTTCCTCCAAAACATCTCAAATTTGGCGTTCTTCCTCATGTGGACAATAAAACAGGTAAGTTAATATTTCCATTGTACGAGATGGTAGGTACATGGACAACAGTAGAGCTGAAGAAGGCCATTGAAAAAGGATACACTATCAATACCATATACGAGATAAAACATTGGAAGGAGACCACCAATGACCTGTTTGCTGGTTACATCGACAAGTTTCTGCAAATAAAGACAGAAGCCTCCGGACCACCCAACGGAGACATCGACGAGTTTATCGAGCAATTCATGTTTCACGAGAGTGTCAAGTTAGACAAGGCAAATATCAAACACAATCCCGGAATGAGACAGGTCTCCAAAGACATGCAGAACATACTGTATGGCAAGTTGGGGGAACGGCAAAACAAAGCCAAAACAAAGGTAATTCAAAACCCAGGCGAGTTCTACAATACCATCAGCAATAAAAGATACGATTGTAAGTACGAGTTCGTTGGGAGCGAGGACAACGAAATGGTCTTGATGAACTTCACTGAAAATTCAGAAGTATTTTCAGACACCAGATTTTCGACCAACGAAGTACTCGCTGCATTCATAACCAGTTACGGTAGATTAAAGTTGTATCAGTTGATAGAGGCAGCGGGCTTCTCCAACGTGCTTTACTTTGATTGCGACTCAATCATATATAGCGAAACCCCCAAGAACTATCATATATATCATGGCAATGCATATCGACAGCCATGGTTGGGTTTCCTGAAATGTGAATTGCAGCACTTAGAAAGGGACCATGGTAAGTGTATCGAGTTCTTGGCGACAGGGCCAAAGTCATACAGTCTGAAGTTTGCTGATGGCTACGCCATGGCAAAGATTAAGGGATTCTCCTTGAGCGTAGACAACCTGCAACATATCAATCACGATGCTATGAAAGACATGGTTATCAACCGCAAACTACATACACCAGTCAAGATGAGCAACACGGTTATTAGGCATCCTTGTAAACATGAAGGTGTACGGTCTTTGAGTATGGAAACACCGGCGGAACCGAAAACATTTAATTTTGTATACGATAAGGGGAATGTCAATTGGGAAACTTGGGAAGTCGTTCCCTGGTCAAAAAAGCAGGGAAATTATACAATCTGCCGAAAAATGTAAACGGTGTGCAAAAATCTATGATGTGAATCACGGCAAAATCCAAAAAAGAGTGTGAACAAATCATACTACTTAGGTAAAGTTCATAAATATGAAAAGTGCAACAATGGAAAAACGTGTGAAATGGTTACGATTCCGCAAATCTTATAGAAAATGTCAAAAAGTAACAATTTCACACGCTTTTATATATCTCGAAATACACAAAAACAAACGGCGAGCGAGCTTCCTCAAATCATGCATTAAGTTCGTGTGTGCAACGGGCGGGGTCATCGAAGGTCGTCACAAGACCACAAGTCCTGGAAATTCGAAAACGTGTAGATTTGTTACAATTTAATAATTCTAATAGATAAGTTCGAAAAGTAACATTTTCACACGCTTTCAAGGGCAAACCCGCACGATACACATTTGATACCTATCAGATTTACGGAGAATTAAGAACGTGTAGATTTGATACGATTTCAGATTACATATAGATGATGTCAAAAAGTAACACATTTACACGCTTTTTCATTTTCGTCACATTTTTTAACCAAAAAGGGCAAACGGGCAAAATAAGCTATCAGATTCATGCAAATCGAAAACGTGTGGATTAGTTACGATTCCAGATTACATATAGATAATATCAAAACGTAACAAATCCACACGCGTTTCATTTTCGTCACATTTTCAATAAAAGCGGCAAACACGCAGAAGTTTTTATTTCTAAGCGGACATCTGCATGACACCTGCAAGACCCACGCAAATCCACAGTAAGGGCCAACGCAGAATAACAGTAGGTGACCAGTGGTGCGTGCCGGAGATGACCAGGTGTGCTAACTACATAAGAGGCGTCCGCAAATACTGGGAAATACCGGGAAATATCAAGAGGAGTACAGAGGATACTGGTGAATATAGAGGTGATGCCCCCTGGACACGCCTTTTATGTAGTCGCGTGGTGAGAACTATTAAGTTATGTTTCAAGAAAATGACCCTCGACAAGGGGCTGGATCACGAGTGGGACGAGCTGTTGTGGTCGCTAGTGCTCAGCTACAATGCAGCCAAGCAGCAGTCAACAGGCGTGGCACCTTTCACGCTTCTGTTCGCGTAGGAGGCAACCGTGTCACCTGACCTTCGAGCGAGACCAGTGTTGAACTTCGACACAGCATTCTGAGCGACTATCAAAAAACGACATTTTAATGGCACCCGGAACTTTGGCGAAATTTGAAATGGCAAGACGGGCTGTACGATTCATAAGATCTGCGTAAGATTGACGGCAGATGCAGGGGCGGAACTTTGGCGAAATTTAGGGCGAGGAGGATAGGAACGTCAGATCTTGCCTAGTCACGATGCCGAGTTAATCGTGGTGTCGAGGGACTTCGTCATGGTTTCACAAACACGAGTTCCCTGAATTTCTGCAATGGTTCGGATCAGGTCACTTTGTCATTTTTGGGACGAAAGATTTGCTTCGCGTTTCAAAGATTCACCTCTCGCAGTCGCAAACGCTGAACGTCATAGTCAGCAGTGCCGTTCGTAAGTTATTAAGGATGGAAATCTAGGTTATCGGGACTCCCCTCGACTGCAATATTTTACCGCTGCGATATTTCCTCTGTTCTTCAGAGCAATTCCGCCCCGTTTCGTGACGTGGCAGTCGTCGTCTGCGAACTGCACTGTGTACACAGCGAAGAAACTTGAATTAAATCTGTGAAATCTCCACCATGGAATTTCTTTTAATCGTCGGTTATCAGCGACGCGCCATTTGGCAGGGCCCAAATAAAATGTCGTTTTTCGACAGTGGCTCAGAATAGCGTGAGAACAGGAGGAGAAGACGCTCGCTGAGGACTTGCTACAGAGAGCGGTTATCGTGAAAAAGCTCATGGTGCACGCGGGATGCAGCTTGGAGGTTACCCAGCACCGTGACACCCTGCTGTACGCGAACACAGGAGGAGTGGAAGCTACGAGCCCAAGCCGCACCAGTTCAAGGTGGGTGACTTCGTCTATATACGACAGAAGCTGAGGTCGGGCATGGAGGTAGCGACCAAGCCAGCTATCCTGAAGCTGGTCAAGGTTCAGAGAGATGGGGTGGTGGTGCTGGAGGACAGTACCAAGCTCAGATAGAAGAGCACCGTGCAGAACATTGCGCCGTGCCACTTGCAGGTGAAGGATCAGTACGACTGCAGCGCTGCTATTCCCAGCAAGCATCTGGCGTGCGTGAAGTGCAAGAGAACTGATGGTGAAGCATCTATGCTGTTGTGTGACACTTGCAATCGCGGCTATTGCATATGGTGCTTGGAGCTCGCGCTGGATGAAGTCCCCGAGGGCGACTGGCAGTGTCCCAAGTGCTTGGGCACAGCAGTGGTAGTGGCCTCCGCTGAGGTGGCTATGTCCATAGTGGAGAAGATGGCCGCTGTGAAGCTCCACCTGAAGGAGAAGCTGGGAGCAGATGTGAAACTGTTGCCAGCTGACGTGGGTCCACATAGAGCAGTGAGGTTCGGTCGTGAGCAGCCTTGGCAGGCTCTGACGTCGCGACAGGTGGCAGGGAAGGACGGGGCCATGGGTAATCTCCCAGACCGCATAAAGTGGGGAAACCAGGAAGAGCTGAGCAGAGTAATCAAGGAGATAATGCCAGGACACTGGCATGATGGTCACCGTACTATCCTGCGCTGGAAGTGCTCAGAGCAACACGCGCGGGCAAGGAGTCTGCGCAAGGCACCTACAGTGCAGGCTATGAGCTTGGGGGAGGTGCAGAAGAGAGGGGACGTCACTCAGTTGACTAGAACCCAAGCAAGTGAAAGTGGCCAGCCAACTGGACTGGGGCCTGGAGCTGGTTATGACAGTCCCACACGAGGTGAAGCGCCTCGCGCGTGAGGTGGAATGGAAGAAGATCACGCAGGTTTGGGACCCTTGGGCTGGTACAGGTGTAATCAGCAACGTGATATTATCTGAATGGCCTCACTTAGAGGTTATGAACAACGACTGGAATCCGCACTTGAAGTGGCCTGAGGCCCTAAACGTGTTACAGCCAGGTTATCGTGCTTGGAAGCAGAGATGTGGAGCGTGTGATGCTGTGGTGACCTCACCATGGTTCGCTGTGCTGGACATCGCGCTGCCATTGGCCGGCGGTGCTGGACAGCAGAGTAGTGGCTTGCATTCATGTGCCATCTCACTATATGACAGATATGACTGAGAGCAGAGCGCAGTATTTCCGCAAGCTCTGTCACGCAGGACGCTTACATGTGATTGGGCACTTGGAGCATGGGCCCATTGGGAGAAGATGTATGTGGGTGATGGCTTTTCGAAATCCTCTGACACGTGCAAGGATGTTACGTGGTGGAGAATCCACTGGTGTGGGTATGTTTACCTTCAGTATGGACAGGTTCGCGCTGGATGGTGTTACCACTGACACTGCAGAACAAGCTCTTATCTAATGTCTGTGCTACTAGCAGCAGCTACAGATGGGGATGTTGAGAAAAAGAGCTTGGATAAGTGAAGTCGAATATACTTGCTAAATTTTTTGAACTTGTTGAAGAGATAGTTGTTATGCTAGCAGTGCAGTGCCATAACACAATATATGCAGTGCTGAGTATATGTCTGAGTGACGCTTGTAGTGAGAGGAGCTATACAGTAACAGTGACAGTATATTCATACGTTATAGGGACGCACGCTGTGCACGGGTTCACGACAGCTGTAACCGAACCGCGGCTTGTCGTGTACCATCGCCGGGTTGTGATACCTGAGTCAGTAGTTCTGGTGACGAACACGTGACTATCGCAGTACAAGTTGTCATATAATCACAAGACAGTTGGTGACAGCGACCTCACAGGATGTCATAACGACGAGACAGTTGGTGACAGTGCTCTGGAGATAACGAGAAGACATATAGGGCGGCGCCAGTAAAGGTAGAGCAGACGCTCATTTTTGTTTTGCCTTCGCAGAAGTAGGAATATCAAGTTGACCTTTCTTGCTCAGACCGCGAAAATAGCAGTGTTTAATGATACAGTGATTTATGTTATGATATTATTCGGTGTGTGAATGTTGGTGTTTTCTTGACGTGCTTCTTTACTTCCGAGCGTCAGAACTGTAACTTCCAGTCTTTTTCATGTTGAGAAAAAGAGCTTGCATACGTGAAGTCGAATATACTTGCAAAAATTTTGAACTTGTTGAAGAGACAGTTGTTATGCTAGTAGTGCAGTGCCATAACACAATATATGCAGTGCTGAGTATATGTCTGAGTGACGCTTGTAGTGAGAGGAGCTATACAGTAACAGTGACAGTACATTCATACGTTATAGGGACACGCTGTGCACGGGTTCGCGACATGGGAATTCTGCGAAAAAACCATTCTGAAATAACATCTGGGTAACGGGTCTGTCTACGGTTTCTACAAATCGCATCGACAAACTATTACATGCATGCAAACACGCAGCATCGCGAGCATTCTATTATTAACATGACAAGACTTGGAAGCGAGCATCATTTCACTATTCTTAAAAATTGTTATTACACTATTACAAAATGCAAGGTGAATCTATGAACGAACAACTAAAACTACACAGCACAAACCCTAAAGTCACTACTCCGTTGGACTCGGCTACTTTATACCTTCAGAAGCAAAAACCCGGTAATCCCTGCACGCACAAAGTCTACGCAGAGTCAGCAGAAACATATAATAAAACGTATTCGCGCAGGCATAAATAATGGCGGACAATGCAGCAGGAAAATGACATACCAAACTAAGAATATGAATGAAAGCATGCTGCAAAATGACAGGACGCGTGTTAGCAGAAATGTTGGGAGTCGAACCCAACCCGACGGGTAAAATACCCGACGGACTCCAAGCACTCTTATGTCAATCAAAGCATACGACAGCTATGACAACACGATCACAAGAAACAGAGCTGCGCACCCACAAACTGAAATGATGAATAAAATAGAATGCGGCAGGCAAAGTTACAAAAAGGTCGCTGGCGTCGCAGGAACATTTTGCACGCTAGTTGACAGGAATCTGAGAATCGATCCCAAACTACGGGCCTCCCACATTACCCGATGGGGTCCAATCAATCTATTTGAAGCGAAGAGCCGGAACCATACTGCAAGAGTGTGAAAACCTGACAACAAAGAAGTTTTGAAAACATGCGTTCACTGACAAGGAATTTACAACAACAAAAACTAACAAGCAGAAAAGCGTTTCACGGGTTGTTGCGTGTGCCTGAACGGAAAATGAACTGAAGGGGTGGCGGCCGAGCTAAGGAATATATGATGCGTCGAATCCATGAAGCCGATTGTCGACAATGATTCTGTGGTTAGAACTGTCTCGATGTCACGCTTACCGCTGCAGTGAGCCAACGACCTGACACGATGACATTATCGCGCTCGCGCTCGCGTTCGGATCCATCTTTAGCGACACAATCCATTCGCACGCGAAATCGGACGGTCCGATGTTTTGGCGACAGTCCGATCGATCGGTCGAAAATTAGTTGATGTAGGATTGGGGTGTATTCAAGATCGCTGCGACAACTTGAAGATCTTGTCTTCGGAACCGAATCCATTAGCACGCGAGATCGGACTGTCCGATCGTTCGGTCGACGATTCGATCGATCGGTCGAAAATTAGTCGATGTAGGATTGGAGTATATTCAAGATCACTGCGCCAACTTGAAGATGCCCTTCTTCAAGAATCTGCCATCTGATTGTCCGATCGTTCGCTCGACGATTTGATCGGGCGGTCGAAAAATAGTCGATGGGGGGATGGTGTATCTTCCAAAGGCGTGCGATAACGCTGAAGATCAAAATTTGTCATGTGGAACATTTTTGGGCAGTTTTGACAGTGTTCCGATGACGATGTCGTTTCGTCCCCCCACCTTTTTCTTTGTGAAATCGCTCGTTGTCCCTTTAAGGGAACGAAGCCCCGTTTCTAGTTTTTTCAGAAGATTCCTTTTTTTGACGTGCGACAGAAACGTTTTCTTGAGACAGCGACAGAAATGACCATGTATGCGACAAAAAAGACCGGGTTTCGATGTTCGCGGCACCGGGTGGAACCTTACTGAATCTTACCTGGCCCTTGCTGGTGGTATACGCTCCCCCAGCGCAGCAGCGCGTCAAGTGGGTTCGGCAAACGACTTCACCCCCCACCATTGTGCGCGCCGGATGGAGAAGCGGCCAGCGTCCGGGACCTCAATAACCAGAATTCTGGAGGCCAGTTCCTTAAAGCCCTGCAAGCGGAGTACTTGCGACCCGGTCCGCTGCAGAATTTGATGACTGAAATCCAGGAAGCTCCTCACCAACGCACCTGGGACTTCTGTGTGGTGGGAAACGATCTTGTGGAGGGTCAGCGCGGGACGCTATCAGTGAGTGCTGGGAGAAGATTCGCCTCTTCGGGAAGTGGTGCTGCAGGAAGCCCACGCGTCTGTCTCTGTGCCAGGGGCACGACGACAGATGCTCGGAGATATGTTTTTGATTGAACGTGCAAAGGTACACAATTCGGATTTTTATAATATACTGGATCAGGGCCAGATTGAGGTACAAACGATAATTCGGTTCCGAGTTCTGAAGGCTAAACACTTCTCAAGTGCTCTACTTATTCACTCGTCACTCAGGTTGCGGGGTCAACCACTCGAGAGCCGATGTCACACTTCGGCTCAACGTTCAGTTCCCGATCCGATCTCATTTCTAATTCCGATTCGTCATTCTCGATTCAGATGTTATGCCGACAGGCTGACACGATGACTGCCCCACAGTACTGTCATACTACTGTACTGTCATACTACTGTACTGTCATACTGTCATACTGTCATAGCGTCATACTGTCATACTGTCATAACCTTAATATCTGATATTCGATTTCATTGTCTTTTCAACCCCGATGCGAATCTGACCATTCTTCGAGGGTCTGACTGAGTTCCACGATGACACCCCCCACAGTACTGTCATACTACTATAGTGTCATACTGTCATACTGTCATAGTGTCATAGTGTCATACTGTCATACCCCGGACATCTGGTATTCATTCTCATCGTGGTTTCAAGCCCAATCTCACTGTCATCGTGCCAATCCCAGATTACCCCCGATGACACACATACGGACACATAGACATATCGGCTCACGCTGTGCCTCCGGGCACAACTCTCCCCCCCTTAGGAGTGGTCTACCTCCTGGGATCACTCCGCTAAGGTACCCATCTAAGTTCCAGTTCTTAGGTTCTCTGGTTCCTTGCTGTTTCGAGTTCTTAGGTTCTCTGGTTCCTCTTCGAGCATAGTTCGCCTGCCGCTACCAGGGCACCACTTTCAAGAAGAAGGGTGCCACTTGGAATCTAAAGCGGGTCTTCAGTGTCGCGGAGGCGTAAATGTCGGAAAGGTTGTCGTAGCAGGAGTGCTGGCACGGGATATACACTCGCGGATCGACCTGCTCCAGTCTGCTGCGGGTGAGGTCCAAGCTGAGCAGTCTCTGGATGAGCACCGGTTGCCCATCTGCACGCACACGGTGTTGAAGTAGTACCGCGTAGCAGGGGCGAGGGTGGTGCTGAGTTCGTCCATATGCAGGTGGGTTTCATGTACTGCGTACCATACATGCAGTAGGTACACACCAGCGGTGGGGGAAGTTGGCGCATCATAGGGCGAAGCCGTAGCGCGTTAGGGAAGCGACCTCTGGGGTTTTCCATGAACCAATGTTTTGGCTCTAGGTAGTCAATGATCTGCAATGCTCGTCGTACGATTTTGTCAGCCTGGGGAAGGTCAGGGGGTCCACCGGTGGTGCGCGCTTGACTGTACTGCCTGCAGGGGGGACTTGCCCAAACGACATCGAAGAATCCAGGCGGGTATTGTTTGTAGTGCCATTGCAGGATGTCACACACATGAGTGGGTTACCAGATATGCCCGGAGTCGAGGGTCACTACTGAAGCGGAGGGGAAGCAAT
>LGRX02003169.1:0-11067 GCA_001247695.2 Cymbomonas tetramitiformis
TGTAGTGCAGGCTGTGGGGAGCATGTGGATATAAGGATGGATGAAGGGGGCCTTGTGAGGCCCCGGGAGGGTCACTTTAGGTGGAGAGGGTGGGCTAGGGGCACTTTCAGTCATGCGTGTCATCAGTGTCATACATGATAGGGTATAGTGAGAGGGCTGATGAGAAATTGAAGGAAGGGTCAGCACCGTCCTGTAGTGCAGGCTGTGGGGAGCATGTGGATATGAGGATGGGTGAAGGGGGCCTTGTGAGGCCCCGGGAGGGTCACTTTAGGTGGAGAGGGTGGGCTAGGGGCACTTTCAGTCATGCGCGTCATCAGTGTCATACAGGATAGGGTATAGCGAGAGGGCTGATGAGAAATTGAAGGAAGGGGGTCACACCTTGGCCAAACCAAGAATTTCTTTTTAAATCACCTATATTTTTAAACCCATTTTTTGGTGTACCACCTATATTCTTTTGCCAATTCTTTTGGCATGCCAATATTTTGATGATTTTTTCCGCCTTTTTCGGAGCTCCTGAGCCCTGAGCGAGCCGCTGCGCGAGGCGCGGAGGTGCGGAGGCGCGGAGGTGCGGAGGCGCGGAGGCAGGGAGGCAGGGAGGTGGGGAGGCGAAATAGTGTGTCGCGGTGAGATGATATGTCGCGGTGAGATGATATCTTGATATGTCGCGGTGAGATGATATGTCGCGGTGAAATAATGTGTCGCGGTGAGATGATATGTCGCGGTGAAATAATGTGGGGGGTTTCTTCAAAGGCGCCCTTTCTCTCTCGTGCGCTGCTAAAGCCGGCTGCTGTGGCAGCTCGCCATCCGCATGCTGCTGGGAGTTCCGTTTTCGCTTGAACTGGTCGAAGGCGTTCGTTAGGGTTTGTGCTCGCGTACGTGCATACGCTAGCTCCAAGCGACTCGGTTCGCGGTCATGCGTGTCCTCCGATGAGTCATGTAGGTGTAAGTGTACTGGGCGGAGCGGAGTTGTCGTGTTGGTGTTCTCCTCCAGCTCAGAAATATCGAATCCCGAGTCTGACTCTAAAGAATAATCTTCGACCAGCATGATGAAGATGGGTTTTCCCCTTCGCTTGCAGCTTGGTTCGGTCGGGTGTGAGGTGCGTGTTCTGTTGGGACAGTCGACACAGAATGAAAGAAGGGAAGTCGAAGTGCGGCGACAGCGACATCGACAGCCGACAACCGACAGCCGACAGCTTACGATTGGTGTCATGTCATGTCATGTCATGCTCATGTCACGCTAGTAACCGTGATACAGTCAGATTTTCGACGATTTTGAGGGAAATTTTGATCGATGAGGGTCCAACTTTAAAACTTTGATCTGGGGGGTGATATTTTCCCAACGGACCCCCTATATTTTTCGAAATTTTGACATTTTTTGTGCTGAATTTTCACCTATATTTTGAATAAAATTTCAAAAAAATTCTTGGTCGGGCCAAGCGCCGATGCAAAGGGGGCGAGGGGGTTGAGTGCGAAAAATGTTGCGAGACAGCACGCAATCTCTCAAACCCAAGGTAAAAACAACGTCGATGCAAGGTAGCAAGAGTGTGTTGGCACCAACAGCCACCGCCACATGGCGACCAGGGGGCGCGCATGACGAAGGTGGGCGAGGTGGCGGAACGAAATCGTTGGTGTCAAAGGTGTCGCTGTCGCCGGCGAAAATGTTGGAGGCGTGCTTGGTGTTTGTTGCACAAGCACAGTGTGCACCACCGGACACCACCAGATCTGTTCGGGGGTGCTCTCTAAGAGCTTCTAAGTCTACTTAACAATACAGGGAACCTAGTTCAAGCCTGCAAGAGATATGTATGGCTGTAAGCAAGATACATATATGTGAATCGGATCTTTCTTAAATGTCGGAGTTACAACAGCCAGGTGTGGCTGTTCAGTAACAAATTCAAAACTGTTTCATTCAGCCTGCTCGGCTGCTTTATGCCATGGTTTCCGATCTCGAACTTTCGAACATCACTCGATGTCGACTCCTGTCAGGTCCCATCATACTTCATGAGAACTCGAACAGTCACATCATAGAATCTGCCGACTAGCCCAGTTATATCATCACTGTATTCCGAGCCACTCCATATCACTCTGAATAATTATAACTGTGCTGACTTGGCAATATTGGAGGCCATACCAGCTTTCCCTCCAATTTCTCTGACTGCTGGTTTTCCCACCAAAACTCACTTTCGGGTCAGGTATTTCTGTCAGTCATTTCTGTCAGACCCCCTTGTCATCTGGTCACATAAATGCCTGTCACTGATGACTGTCATCGTACCCGTCACTCGTAGCTCTGACGCGCCATCATACTGTCTCGTGACTTACCCTAGCACAACTCTCCCCCCCTTTTAGGCGCGCGCTTACGTCCTCGCTAGCGTTAGAGTTCGCCTGTATTTACATTGTCTGGGGATCAACAAACATGCACAGTGATGCTGGCTTCTAAGCCTCGGGTTCTCGGGTCCCGTGCCCCTCAGTCCTCGGGTCTGAGTCCCCCTGGCTTCTAAGCCTCGGGTTCTTGGGTCCCGTGCCCCTCAGTCCTTGGGTCTGAGTCCCCTTCCGCGCTGGAGGTTTCCCTAGGTTCCGTCCCCGAATTACGCTGCCAACGCTTAAACGGTTCTGTCGCCCTGGTACTCCTCTCGCTTTGCGGGTCTTGCGCTGCTTTGCGCCCTGAGGGTTTTAGACCCCAGTATCTTGTTCCTGCATCGAGATCTCATCCGTCTGCGCTGTCAGGGTGGCGATGAGGTCCATGATAGCTGCTGCACTTTCCTCGCTCATGCGCTTGCCCAACTTCAGTCCACAGAACAGATGGTGCAATAAGGTGCGGGGAATCGCGTATACTGCTTGCGCTGACCCCATGCCTCGTGTTCTGGACGCTGAAACTCCTTCTTGCGATGTGTTCTCGTGCTTTCCCAGCACAGCTCTCGCGGGACATGGCGTTGCTTGAGTACACTGCAGCAGGGGTACGGGTAGCACGGCGTTCGTCCAGATATGTGTAGGTTTCATGTAAGGTGTCCCATACCTACAGTAGGAGACGGGGTGAGGATCGGGTAACCCCTTCATCACAGGTCGCGTGTGCAACCCTCGCAGTGCATCCCCAGCTGGGTTCTCAATGAAGTAGTATGCTGGATCGTAGTACTCGATGATCTGCCGGGTACGTTTCACTCGTCGATCAGCCAGTTCCAGATCTGGTACTCCTATAGTCTTGGCCTTGCTGTACTCCTTACATGGTGGGCTCGCCCAGATCACGTCGAAGTGGTGTCGGGGGTACAGCTTGTAGTTCCAGTGGAGAATGTCCTCAGTGCATGTTGCTTGCCACTTGGGAAGAATATCCACTGTCACCACTTCGCAGCCGTCGAACTGTCGTTGGAACTGTTGCTCCACAGATCCAGTCCCACAGAAGAGGACGAGGATTCTCACAGGGTGTTGCACTGTTGTGAGATGTGGCTGGTACACCTGACTGGCACCCTTACTGTAGACCTTCGGAGTGGGGGCTCTCATTGCCATGAGCTGAGCCCTCTGCTCCTGCTGCTGGCCGTGCGTCTCCCTACGCCTCTTTTCTGGAGCCCTCCTCTGCTTCTCCTCATCAGCCTCAAGGCTCTCAGAGGTTCCAGCCTGCCTCCCTTGCCCTCCAGGTCTTCTCGAGTCCGCCACTGGCTGTGACTGTGTGGTAATCCCTTCCACTTAGTCAACCACTCCTGTACTGACCCGCCAGTTTTCCCGCCTAGCTTTCTGAAGCGCGTGCGAATGATGCGCTCCACCTCGCGCTCCTTCTGCCCTTCTACCATTACTGGCGGTGGTGCCATCTCCTCCCGTCTGCTAACAAAGTGATCTGCGCCTGACTGTACTGGGCTGAGCCTGTCTGCAGTGAAAGTGTCATGTACCTTCCAGTGCACAGGCAGCTCCAGTCTGTAGGCTGACGGGGCTCCTCGGTCCTGTACTGGCAGTTCTTGCTGTCGATCACTGTATAGACACTCTACTACTCGCAGAGGTCCGTGCCGCAACTTGCGCAGCTTGGGTTTCAAGCCCCTGTCACCGGGCAGCGTCAGATGCTGTCCATCCACCCACACCTGATCATTCACCTTGTACTGTTGGAGACGGTGCGGTGCATCGAACTGCTCTATCATACGCTGCTGAGCTAGTTGCAAACCTTCTCGTGCCGCCTGCAGCTGCTGCGCGAACTGCTTGGCCAACTGGTGAGCGGTACCCTGCTTGTCCGCTGCTGTGCGACCTCCCTTCCTCCTCTTTGCGCCTCCTTCCAGAGCTGCATCCATGAAGAGGTCCAACTGAGTCGCTGGCGCATGTCCATACACCAGTTCGAACGGTGAGAACCCTGTCACTGCCGACTTGGAGTCGTTGATGGCGTACTCCACTGGAGCCACCCACAGGTCCCAATCCTCCTGGTTCTCTGCCACGTAGCAACGCAGCATGCGCTCCACAGTGTGGTTACTGCGCTCCGCCTGGCCATCACTCTGCGGGTGATAAGGGGTGGTGCTGGCTACCTTCACGCCCATCAGTCGCATGAACTCCTGGGTCAGAGCATCTCGAAAGCGCGGGTCCCGGTCGCACACAATCTTCATTGGGGCTCCGTGCAGTCGCCACACCGCATCCATGAACATTCTGGTCACCACCTCCGCTGAGCTATCATTGTACGCCATTGGGACCACGTGCACCATCTTACTCAGTTTACAAGTGAAGGTGGCGAAGGCGTTCACACCTCTCTCTGTCGTGGGGAGCCCAGTAACAAAGTCTATACTCACCACTTCCCACAATCGACTAGGCACAGAGTGAGGCTGTAACAGGCCTGCTGGGTATCCCTGGCGCGGCTGGGTTTGCTGGCAGGTTACACACGTCTTCACCCATTCAGCTACGTCCAGATCCATACGCGGCCACCAGAATCGTCGCCTGACTCTGTCCAGGGTCTTGTCCCTCCCTGTGTGGCCAGCTGCAGGTGCTTCATGAGCCTCCCTCAAGACCAGCTCTCTCAGAGGGGAGTCGGGAGCTAAGACCACCTGATAGCGCCCTTCCGCCACTCTCCAGATGATGTTACTCACCAGTCGAAAATGCTCGGTGCGGTGATGTTGAGTGGCCAGTAGTTCCTGCTTCAGGGCTGAAAGGTACTCACTGCGCCTGTGCTCTGCTCGTAAGGCACGCAGAAACATGCCTGGTTCCACCACTCCTGCCTGGTCCCTGATCTTGGCTGCTGCGCCCTTGAGAGTTACCGCTGGTGATGCTGAGGGTCTCTCCCTTGGGGCTGTGATCTCTTCAAAGTGCTTTCGCTGCGGCTTAGCCAACACTACCAAGACGGGCCATGGAATGGGCAACTCTTGCAGGGCTGTACGGTGTCCCCTTTCTTCGCCAGGAGAGACGAACATCCGGTTGGGCTCCCCTTGCTCGTTCACTCGGGGTATGGTCTCTGCAATTTCCATTCCGTACTCTCGCAGCAGGGGCCGCCAGTCAGCCTGCGGGAAGTCAGGCAACAGGAACAGCGCGGCTGTGCTCTGGGGAGCGTGTCGGGCCTCTGAAGCATAGTGTCTTAGGATGTCAGCAATGCTCACCTTGGAATCCGAGAAGGGTGGGTTACACCACACCACGCGACCCCTCCACTGTTCCTTCAGACAATCTGTCCAGAACGTGTCCACCTGCCGGTTCTGCCCCATGAGGTCGCAGCATGCGTCCACCTGGAACCGTCCACCCAACACTTTCGCGTACTTGGCTTGCAATCGACTAAACTCGGACGGAATCAGCTTCCAGTCCTGATTGTCTACCAGGGGTTCCCCAGGTTGCATCCTTGGTGAGGGCTGCTGCTGTACCGCTGCTGGCTGCTGCTTCTCTGCTGGTCGCTGCTCACTCTGGGCTCGTGTCTGGACTCCTGCCATTGCTGGTAGCGCGGCCATCCTCTCCACTGTGACCATAGCGTCCAGCCATAAGTCCGGTGTTTCTGCCCACCAGAGACCGTTCAGCTGAGTTAGCTTACCGGTTACTTTGGGCTCACTGACCGGTGGGTACTCACCTTCCTCCTCGTCCGACGAGCTGAGCTCTAAGTCCAGGGGTGAAGTGGGGTCTTCCTCTTCTGCAACCTTCAGGCCAGCCACCATGTCTTCTGATTTCCCCTTGGCTCCCGCAGCTCTTCTACCCTCCTCTGCAGACACCGGCTGGTCAGTGCTCGGATCCACATAGCCAGCCTCCTTCAGCCCCTCGCGCGCCGTCGCCTGCACGTAGTCCGGTCGCCGTGAGGCAGCGTCCGGTACCACCAGTGTGCGTCCAGGCACGTGCTCCATGGCGTGCACTCCTACCTCCACCAGGTCTTCGTACCACCTAGCCTGGCGTCGGCTGAGCTCCCGTCCAGGTGCGAATAACCACTTTAGAGGAGCATGATCCCCCATTAACCTGAACTCCGTGAATATCAGGTAATGTCTCCAAGTCTGCGTAGTGCAGTGGTGGATGGCGGCTAGCTCACGCTCACCTGCGTGGTAGTTCTGCTCAGCAGACGAGAATTGCTTACTCTCGAAGGCTATGGGTTGCAGGCCCTTGCCTAGATCCTGCATCAGCACGCCAGCTAATGCCACTGCACTCGCATCAGTCTGCACAACAAAGGGGCTGGTGCCGCGATGCGCTGCTTCCTGATCGGGCAAGATCAAGGTCGGTGCAGTGGTGAGAGCGGTCTTGAGGCGTTCAAAGGCGTGTTCCTGCTCTGGTCCCCATTCCCATGGCACTAGGTTCTTAGTCAGCTTGGTCAAAGGGTGCGCTAAGTCAGCGAAACCCTGTATGTACCGTCGATAGAACCCAGCCAAGCCCAAGAACTGTCGCACGTGCTTCACCGTCTCGAGTCGCGGCCAGTCCCGTATGGAAGCTATCTTGTCTTGCTGAGGTCGGCAACCTGTGCGGTCAATGACGTGTCCCAGAAAACGTACTGAGCGTTTAAAACAACGTAACTTGGACTCCTTCAACTTGACCTTATTCTGTCGGCATACCTCCAAAACCTGCCGCAGATGGTCCAGGTGCTCCTCGGGGTTGCGAGAGAAGATCATGATGTCATCCACAAAGACTCTGACGAACGGCAGGTGGCCCAAGTACTTCTGCATCATTCGCTGCCAGCACGAAGGGCTATTGGACAGCCCCATAGGCATGACCAACCACTCATAAGCTCCAAACGGCGTGGTCATGGCCGTCTTCTCGATTGCGTCCTCCTCCATGGGCACCTGCCAGAATCCCCACAGAGCGTCCGCGGTAGAGAAGATAGTCGCTCCCTGCAGGTCATCGATGAGAGACTGTACGTCAGGGAGAGGGTAACGGTCCTTCACAGTGATCTCGTTGATCTGGCGATAGTCGATCACCAGTCGCAGCTCCTTGGGGTTGGAGGGCTTGGGCACCATCAGGACTGGACTGCCCCAAGGTGAAGACGAGGGACGGATGTATCCCTTTGCCAAGAGCTCGTCCAGTTGTCCACGAAGTTGTCGCAACTCTTCCATGGACAGCTTGTAGCACCTCTTGTGTCGTGCACCATCACGGTACTCGGGGTCCACGCGCAGCGGCGATTTGTGGTCGCGGTCCACGACGCCCTCGGGAAGCTCCATGCCCACTACGTCCTGGTACCGCTGCTTCAGCTTCACCAGCTCGTCCAGGATCCATTGTGGTACCTCTGCGTCCTCCTCATCCGGCTTGGCCTCCTTGGTCTCACCTTTGCTGTGCCCATCACTAGGTGTCGCCGCAGCAGCTGGTGCCTCTTTCCTGAAACAGCTATACCCATCTTTGCCTTGCCCTGTCTCAGCTTCTATAGGTGCTGCCAGTACTGGCTCGCTAACTCTGCGCGATCTCCTGTGGTTCACCCCTCTGCTCCTCCGTTGCTCCTGCTGCAGACGCAGTGCCTGCCCTGTTTTCCACAAACAGTATGCCTCCTCTTCCCACTCAGGTTCCAATTCCTCCGCGTGATGCTGTGCAGCCTGCTCCCTGCGCTCTCGTGGAAGCATCTGGAACGCCTCCCATCTGGCCCTTGTGGGGTAAGGTCCCCAGTCTCGCACAGCGGGTTGCGCTGATGTGGGGCACGTCACCGGTCGCAGAGCACACACCTGCTCCTGTGCCCAGTCCTCCTGCTCCGTTGCATCTTGTTCAGATTCAGACGAACTGCTGTCGGAGATTAGGGTGGCTACGCTTGCTACTGTGCTGTCGCTGTCGCAGCCTTCCTCGTCAGAGGTAACTTCCCCCCCCCTCGGCCTAGCGTTGTCACCCTCTGCCTCCGATGATGATGATGCAGATGACTCTGATAAGGCTGCAGAGGCCTCTAAAGGAGAGTTGGGGTCGTCGGTGGCCTCCATTTTAAATGTGCCATCTGGAGCCAGATACATCAGGTACGCCTCCTCGCCGCTATTCTTCAAAGCTCGCAGGTCCTTCCTGGCTTGCTTAGTACTGATAAGCTGTGCCTCTACCAGTCCCATGGCCTGCCCAGACCCTGTAGATGACGACCCAGGGTTGCAACCCGCGATGACTACTTTCTGTGACCCATGTCCGAACTTCACGCTACCATACTGGGCGTAGTCAAATGTGACCTTCTTCTGTGCTCGTAGCCAGTCTCCGCCCAACACTATGTCCACTCCGAGTGCTAATGGCATGACGCGCAGAGTAACCTGTTTGGCATAACTGCCCTTCCGTGTCTCGGCTGTGAGCTTCGGACGGACGCAAGAGTTGGCGTCGTACACGGTGCCATCTGCCACCTGCACCTTCATCGGCGTCTCGCGTTTCTTGGGCTGGAGTTTAAACTTCTTGGCGGCCTCCACAGAAGTGAAGCTAGAAGAAGCTCCAGAGTCCACCAAGACCTTTACTCGTACTCTGCCTACCCAAGCCCAGAAAATCAGCAGAGTGGGTCCCTTTGCGTCCATAGCAGCTAGTACATCTGCATCCAACCATTCTCCCCAGCGTCCAGACCCTGCGTCCACCCCTATCTTTTGTCTGATGCTGGCCAGTTTGTGCAGTCCTGGCTCCTTCTCAGGCGGATTCAGCTCCTCATCTGAATTGTCTTCCGGCAGATGGTACGTGCCGGCCTCTGCTATCTTGGCTTGCCAACGCGCCTGCCTGGTGACCTGATCTTCTGGTTCTGAATCACCAGGCCATGGCGCAGGTCGAGCTGCCTCTGCTTCCTGATGCGCCCGGGTGATCTTCCTCAGCTGGTCAACACGCTCCCGAATCTGCGCCAATGCACTTCTGACTCTGTGCCCGTGCACTTCCACTTCCTTCCTTCTGCGCGTTACTGTCTGTGCTGCTTTCCAGGCTGCTGACAGGTGTCCGTCGCGTAACCGTTGCTGAGCCGTCGCAAAAAGTTCGAGTGTCACAAAGTGGTCACATGCATAATGCAACATTTGCAACTTTTTGGAGTTGTGTGACCTTTTAAGGTCAATTGTAAGACTCGGAGTGAAAAAAAAAATTCCAAAAAAATATTTTCCGGCTCGCCGGCGGCCAAAATCGATGGTTTTTGGCTTGAAAAGGCTATTTTGAGTGCGCGGGTGCTAGAGGATTTCCCGTCGGTGTCCGAATCGCGTGTTTGAACTTCGTGGGACCTTCCAAGGACCATCACGGGTCACTTAGTGGAAGAAATGATGAGAAATTTTTGTTTGGGGTGCTCGCCGGGGGGCCAAAATGGCCGTTTCTGGGGCCTGAGCAGGCCATTTTCCGTGCGCGGGGCTATAGGATTTCAGTTAGGTATCCGAATCGCGCGTTTGAACTTTGTGGGACCTTTCAAGGACCATCACGAACTACTTAGTGGAAGAAATGATGAGAAATTTTAATTTGGGTGCTCGCCGGGGGCCAAAATGGCCGTTTCTGGGGCCTGAGCAGGCCATTTTGCGTGCGCGGGGCTAGAGGATTTCAGTTAGGTATCCGAATCGCGCGTTTGAAGTTCGTGGGACCTTTCAAGGACCATCACGAACTACTTAGTGGAAGAAATGATGAGAAATTTTAATTTGGGTGCTCGCCGGGGGCCAAAATGGCCGTTTCTGGGGCCTGAGCCGGCCATTTTGCGTGCGCGGGGCTATAGGATTTCAGTTAGGTATCCGAATCGCGCGTTTGAAGTTCGTGGGACCTTTCAAGGACCATCACGAACTACTTAGTGGAAGAAATGATGAGAAATTTTAATTTGGGTGCTCGCCGGGGGCCAAAATGGCTGTTTCTGGGGCCTGAGCAGGCCATTTTCAGGGTTTTAGGGTTTGTGCTACATGTAGGTCAAGGATAACATCGAATTTGCAAGCAACCCATGTCCGTTGCATTCCTATGGGGTTTCGCATTATGATTGCAAGCATATTGGACCATTATAACCCATCAAAGATTAAGTTACACAAGTGCAGCTAGGATACGTTGATGCTCCGCCTCCGGTACTATCAAGTAGTCCCGCCCGCCTACTTTGCGCTTCCTCAGAGCCACTTCCACACACACTATATGATGTGAGTACGTCAAACATTTTCTGCTATTGTCTACAAAGTACTCAGTGCATGTGCTTTCATCCCTCCATTCCAAAAATCTGCCTTCAACAACGAACTCGCCAGGGGTAGCATGCACTCCTGCCCCTGCACTCCCCCCCACACCCTGTGTGTAGTAGTCGTCTTTGATGCCGTCCGCGTCTAGCACTTGATGCACTCCACCTAGCGCCTTCACCAAATAATATTGGTGGTTCTCATCTCCCCCCGATGAGCGTGCAAAGATGCTTCCTCGTGAAACCTCCACTTGCGCCACGTCGTGCGCCTGCTCCGCTGCACGCATCCTCGTTCGCCGCTCTTCCCCTACCGCCTCCGCCACCATCGTGAAAGGCACCCATTCATCCACGTGACTCTTATAATGGCACCCTTCACTATCCGGTTGCGGGTGCTCACATTGTGCGTAGCAATAATCGCAATAACATGGACGATCACGCTTCAACCCAACCATTAGGCCAACTCCCGCCCGCACCGAGTGCAACGCCAAAGTGCCATCCACCGTCTTGAAGCCCTGGCCCGACTCGTCGACATCGCCATCCTCCACCAAAAAGAAGAACCGCTGCCCAAATGCCGAGCGCCGGTTGGATCCTTGGTCCTTCGCAAACCGCAATCTCTCCAG
>LGRX02003171.1:0-30787 GCA_001247695.2 Cymbomonas tetramitiformis
TCCCATCGTGCCTAGCTAGCTACACTATCGTATTAATATGATTGTGTTAAACATGCTCGAGTGTTCCATGCGTATGCTAGCCTGTTTCGCACGTATCTGCATTGCTTGTTTATGTCACTATTTTTGCGGATTTCGTGCGCTGCGTGAAGCTCGTATAGTGTGTCGTTAATATACTACTAACAACACACAAACAGCACACTAACGACACACTAAAATTGTTTGATGTGCATAGTTAGTATACCGTCAATACACTAGGATACCAGTTAATGTGTAACTCGCATGTAGTTAATGTATGCTAACAGTGTGTTAACTATGTACTAACCACCCGTTAATGCACGGAGTTAGTGTGTTATTAGTATGCCGTTAATGTGTAAGGTTTAGGTACACTAAGTATGCACTACTTATACACTATCTACGAACTAACTGCCTGTTAATATTCTCTGTTAGTGTGTCGTTAGTGTTCCGTTATTGTTCCGTTAGGGTTCCGTTAGTTGCACACTTAGGGCACAGTTAATGTCCTAAACGCAAGTGATCATACTGAGTTAGTATGCCGTTAAGGTGTCGTTAAGGTATGTTGCACAGAATGCACGACCTAACGGCACACTAACGTTGCGGTTAGTGTGCCTTTAGAGTACGTACATGCACACTAACGCGCCGTACTCTTATATAGTTAGTGGGTCTTTAGCGTACCGTTAGTGCGCGTACTAACATTTTCTAAAATGGTAGGGGGCGATGAAGGAATGGAATCCCCTCGTCAACGTGGGGGCCCAACAAGAAGCGTACGCCGAGCTCGTGCGCAAAATCGCCAAGGAGAGTGGTCACGACCACTCCGTGGACGTCGCAATCATCCCCTATATACAGGGGAAGATAAGAAACGACGTCAACAACTTCCGCTCCGCGTTCCGTTATGGATCGTGGAAGAAGAAGGGCAAAGCGTGGGTCTTGAAGCCCCACGCAAAGCACCCCTTCGCGAAGGTGGAGGGGGCGGAGGGAATCTCCCTCACGGTCTACAACGACGCGGCAAAGCTTGAGGCCTTGAAAAAAGCTGGGATTGAGCCTGTGGCTCTTCCCACCACGTACGAGGAGGGCCTCCCTAGCCTGGAGGATACACGTAAGTTGCACGTAATGAGCCCTTTTGTAAAAACATGCATAACTTATTTCCTCTCTGGACACTGTGTTTTCTGTTAGTACACCTTTAGTATAGCGCTAACATACTAACTGCATACTAACTGTTTACTAACTGCTTTTGCAGGCGAGTGTTTACTAGCCTCGTGGTCGAAGAGCGTTTTATCCCTCGGGGACGAAGAGGAGGAGGACGCCGAAGAGGAAGAGCCCCTCCGAAAGCGACCTGCTGAGTCGGAGGAGGCCCCCGGGGCTTCTCCCTCCAAAAGCACGAGAGCCCAAAAGGCCAAAAAGGGCAAGGAGGATCCTCGCGACAAGGGCAAGGAGGGGGAGGGGGGGGGACATGCTATGCTTGTCTATACGTTGTACCCTACACGTAATTTACGCGTAATTTACGTTTTTGGACCCTTCTGAGATTTACCCGTAAAAAGTATTACACATTGGGAATTCCACCACTACTACTAACACTCAGAAAATCCATTTTCGTCCATACAAAATACGAACCGGAACATCGATCTTCCCACTCTTCACAATAACTATCAGCCACCATACTTCCTTGAGCAGCTGTCATGCGAGCCGTCGTCCACGGAACTGTCTTCGTTATCTAGGGTTTCATAGAGTATTGGTCCAAGATCAACCGGGGATGTTATGGGGATTCCGGCAAAACCGTCGATTTCGAGTAAATCGGCGGTTTTACGTGCCGTGCCGTAAAATTGGCCTATTTGAGACCCCCACGTAATTTACGGGTAATTTACGTCCCAGACCCCTCTCGAGATTTACGCGTCTTACGTATAGACAAGCATAGGGGACATGGAGGCACCCAGTCGGACGAGGAAGACCACGTCAACCTGGCCTCGAGGTATCCAGTGGGGACCGAGGTCTACGTCTACGCCCGCCCTACGGCCGATGACGAGGCCATCAAAGCCCCATTGGAGGAGAAGGAATACTTCACCTCCAACGGGGCTTTAAAACAGGAGGTGCCCCTGTTGGCAGGGAAGGTCACTGTGTGTGACCTCCACCAGTCAGTGGAGCATTGGCACGTATCCGAGGAGCTGAAGCTCCCCCCCCTCTTCCTGGGTCTGGAGGTGAGTTTTGCTGCACTTTTTGCCTTTAGGATGCCTTTAGGACTCCTTTAGTATGTTATTGGCGTCTTAACGGAATTTGCAGCTGTATTCACTTTCCCCTCTAACTTAACTTAATCTGGTTTGCCACAGATATCGAAGGCAAACCACCGAACAGGCAACTCAGGTGTCGACGAGTTCGCAGGGAAGGGGATCGCGGCCTTGAACACGATTCTGAAAAAAGCCGACCCCTTCCTAAATAAAGCCCTTGTAAGGGGCAAGGACCTTGAAAGATACTTTTGGGCAGCCTTCCGGGGCAAAAAAAACGTGGCTGCTAGTCCCTTCCCCCTAGTCGTAGATGCCGCGTACATCCGGTACGGGGCATTAGAGCACGCCTTCGCGGGCCCCCCCGAGGAGGATGCGTGAGGAGGATGCCCCTCACGCGTAAGTACCTTATTGGTAACATTTTTGTAATTATGAATTTTTGTACTTGTGCAAATAAATCAAACTTGTTTCATAGTTTTGTAGCACGTTTGCTTGCATTGTTTCCCAATCTTGTTTTGCTATTGCACACTCCGTCCATAACAATATCAGTAAGCCGTTACTATGTCCCAGATAGCATGTCGTTAGGACGCCTTTAGGGTGTCAGTGTTAGTATGTCCTAACGTCGTCCTATTAACATCATAATGGCATCCTAACGCCAGTTATAGTGCATGTGTTAGTATGTCCTAACGTCGTCCTATTAACATCATAATGGCATCCTAACGCCAGTTATAGTGCATGTGTTAGTATGTCCTAACGTCGTCCTACGAGCACCATAATGGCATCCTAACGCCTGTTAATATGCATTTGTTAGTATGTCCTAACGTCGTCCTACGAACATCATAACGGCATCCTAAAACCGGTTAAGATGCATGTGTTAGGGGCGTCCTAACGGCATCATATGCACGTACTAACGGGTCGTTAAGACGTATGGCGTTAGTATGCCGTTAATATCTAGTCTCCATTAGTGGGTACCGTAACGGTATCCTAACCGCATACTAGCGGCATACTAACTTGACTACATATACTGCTGTTAGTATGCCTTTAGTACACCTTTAGTACACATACTACAATTTCCTAGGACCGTAGGGCAGCTCGAGAACTTGACAACACATATCTCCGATTTTTCACAGACCCTTCCAGGGTGCTTTAAAATCTACCTAAGGTTAGCCTTAAGGATTACCCCATCATAGGATCTTGGACCGATAATATTTGATGCACCTCCTTGCATTCCTAGGCATGAAAAACATCCAAGTCTCGCACAAATGGTGAATTGTATAATATCACCCTCCCATATGACACCTAAAGCGTGGTCAAAAGCATGGGTTTGACATTTGGGGCACGTTTGCATAAAGCAAACGCATGATTTGAAAATCGTTTTGACAAGTTGGCTTAACCCATCTTAAGGCAACCCCATTAGATATGAAGGATACCGCATGAAAAAACTCCAAAGGGGCCACAATTCAGCAATTTTCGAGAATTTTATCCTCCAAGCTATACCCCAAAATTTGCATTAACACCGTAAGGGTGAATTCATTTTTAGCAACGGTATGGGATCACTTTGAGCGCGGAAACTGCGAACCAGAGACATGCATGATTAGCACCCAGGGCACATTACCGTACTTCAATCAGCAGCAGCAGCAGCAGCAAAGCTCGGATCCCAACGGGCGACACAGTTAAATTCTCGATATCACGATCACCAGACGCTTACAATGACAATGTCGTCACTGCCTTCATGTGCATTGACTGCGACGCCACCCATGCGTTATAGCATGGCATGTTGGGATCCAAAAAGCGAAGCACTGTCGCTCACATGTTCCTACGGTCAGATGTTTTAACGGCGATATCCATTTTAACATCGCATGCCCGACGCAGTGTTCAGAAAATAGAATGATGCGCATGTTCAGAATGCGAGCACCACAGCGCGCCACGTCGTAATTATATTTAATCGATAATTACGATGGAACCTCAGCGACGATGACTACACTAAAATGTAACGCGTAGCACAAAGAAATACTAGCATTGTGGCGCACCACGTCAGGATGGTAATTAATCGTGTTGTCCAAAAACACAAACACCTTATGGAGTTCTCATATTTGAGATCGACAGCGCCTAGTAACTTCTACTTAGTCAACTACTTGCGATGTATGAAGTATTGGTATCCATATTTGCGAGTTGAGCAAGGCCCCCCAGCCCAGTAAAGGCCACCAAACTCAATATATCGAGCAAAAGTTTTACTGAAAAATGCAAGAGCGGCCTACTGATATATGAGAATAGTGTGTTGAGCGCAGAATGCTCTCAAATTATATGTATGTAGTAATTTAGTAATTTATGTAGTAATTTATGACTCGTTTCATTAATATAGCTCATATATATATTCCATCCTTGGGTACATCTCGCATGCATTCAATAGTGGTAGTATGCATATCGTGGCTCATTTTGTGTGCGTGGATAGTGCGATGATACTTGCCACCCCTCATGATGATTAGGATTGACGATTGAGGCCGCATGGTCGTGTGTTGTTTGCTTGGCCGGAGTGCAACAATGCGCAGCGTTGTGCCATAGAGCAACTGAATACCAAAGCATGACACATGGCTTGGCGTATGGGTGTCCAAAGGATGCATATCGTGGCTCATTTTATTTGCGTGGATAGCGCGATGCTATTTGCCACCCCTCGCGGCGCTTGGGATCGAGGCTGCATGGTTGTGGATCGCGTTGGTGAGAATGTAGTAGTGCGCGACGTTGTACCACAAAGCAACCAAATAATATCGCTCCGGATGTGAGGCGTGAGGTGCGATGGACATTTGAGACTGTGGTATATAATATCCGTGAAGAATTATATATCCAAATGGATAAATAGAACGCAAGATATCGTCTAAAACATAGATGCTACTGCCCGCGGGTACTTGTGACAGTACTGCAATCGTATTCAGTACTCTTACAAGTACTGAATTTCAGCAATTTCTTTCAGGCATCCCCGGTGGTCCAGTGGTGCTACCCCGCATATCAGGGCACAATTATGACCTAAAGTCAGTCGCCATATGCTCCATTGGTGGCTACTGCCCCGCAGTCCTTGTGGGAGGACCAAGAACGCCGTTTGGTCCTCCCAAAAGGACCAGTTTTCAAATAATTTATTTGGCCGTATAATCTTGATTCCGGAGGCGTATTCCATGAAAGTTAGTTAGTATGGGTCATATATTAAGTACTTCGATGGATGGTTCGGTATATATCCACGTAATATATCCATGCCAACTGCATTTAAGACCACTATCCTCGGAATTTTCAAAACGTATTTTTTTGAACTTTCAAAATCTGTGAAAATGGTGCCTCGTCTTATCTATTTTTTTCACCAATGGGATATCATGACTAGACCAGCGCGGATCCATGCGATCATAGCAACCCAACATCGATGTTTCGATGATATTTGGGCGATAGGCCTGGTTGGAATGCGCATATTGGTTGTTTTTAATGTATCATTTCACCCGTACATTTTGCGAGCATTTTTGATAATAATACATTTACGTCGATGAGTAACATTGTCAAGCATTCCGATCAAAGCCTGCCAGATCCACCTTCCGACAGGCATGTCTGTGTGGAGTTTGCCCGGTGTCGTGAACAAAAGTGGGTATGGGAAGATCAGCTGAAGTGGCCCAACTGGCTGGGCATTGATCAAAAGTTGTACCAGGACGAAGAGAGTGACAAGTGGGCGTTCAGCGACAGCTACACCACGCACATACAATCCAACAAGCGGAATGTCATCTACCCCCGAGATAGTCCGATGCTCGACACCAGCAAACTAAAGATGTTGCAGAACAAGGTCTAGGCGCTGCAGAAGTATCCCAGCGGTGAGGTCACCGGCACCCTCATGTGGGATCTGAAGAAGCGAGTCTTCTGCGTTCAGCCCGACACGGCCGCTCAGTACATCGACCTGATGCAATCCACATTGGACCACGCGTCAGTGTTCAACGGCGAGGAGCTGTTGCAGGAGCTTCAGTTCCCTCACTGGTACGAGCACGCTGGCGTCTAGGAGTATCAGTTGCTCAGGTACCTCCAGCCAGTGGACATGGAGCCGCTCAGGGATGGTATCTACGAATCGTGGCAGAGGCATGGCCATGATCGGCTACCCTTGGAGCTGGTCCAGCTGGAGCCCAACTCCAAGTTCTACCCAGTGGGAGATGGCCTCGGAGGCAGTGGAAGATGGCCTCGGAGGGGGTGGCAGGGTATTCGCCGACAACGCATCTGCGCAGGAGTACCTGCACTTGGGGGAAGGCAGAATAATGCTCAAGTGTGCTTGGACGAGGGAGTCAGGGCTCGCCGCGATCAGAGCGGATGCAGTGCGCAGGCCACCGCCACCACACACGGGCTTGTTGCAGAATTTAAAAGGAGTGCCCTGGGTCGGCACAAGGCGTTTTCCACTCTCCACATCAAACACCAATGCAGCAGAGATCGTGGACAGCATCGTCGCAACGTATTCCTTCTGCGAGAGCATCTCCTTGTGCTTGTAGTTCTTCTCGTAACTCTGGAAAGTGAACTGTTTGTGGCATGCTTGCGCGCAACCGCAGAAAAAGTCAGAAGCACAAAAACCGCCAATATTTTGGCGCTGCTTTTGCAACTGAATGCTTCTGGACATGCGCTTTGCGTTACGACTTTCCACTTTTGCGTGAAATAGCGTGGGGGTTTACCTTTCTCATATGCACTGTTGTTCTTGTTGTCCTGTAGCCTATTTTGCCAGGGGATTAGGGCAAGTGTCGGAGGTGTCGGATGCCCGACTAAGCTTCGACGTCTCGTGACTAACTCTCGCGAGAGTTAGTCAGTCACGAGGTGTCAGGACGTCTCGTGACTAACTCTCGCGAGAGTTAGTCACGATATTCTGCCACCTCGTGACCAACTCTCGCGAGAGTTAGTCACGAGGTGACAAAATCTCCGACTAACCCTCGCGAGAGTTAGTCAGTCACGAGGTGTCAGGACGTCTCGTGACCAACTCTCGCGAGAGTTAATCACGAGATCCTGTTACCTCGTGACTAACTCACGCGAGAGTTAGTCACGAGACGTCGAAGCTTCGTCGGGCATCCGACACTTTCAACCACACTGTCTAGGTGGTCCCCGGCCTTAACATGTGGGTCGGGGACTACCTACACAGTTGTGTTTCAGAAGCTATTTCCAAAATACACTTATGGATAGCGATATGGATATGAAAACCTTTGTTAACCTCTCGGCCGAGTTCGCGAGGGAGTACCCCACTGACTTAAAGGACTTGTTAGCTTTAGTAGGCATCAATCCTGACCTCGAGATCGCACAGTTTGCACCGCCTTACGTTCTCCACACGGATCGCGAGTCCGACTTGGCGGACCGCTTCTTCTCATGCGCATATGCGGCGATTAATCCGGCTAGTATTATATTAAAGGGCTTACACAATTACTTTTGGTCATACCCTCGAGGGTTAACAACATACGCACCAACCCGAGCTCGTGTAGCAAGGCCTAGAGTTGTCGGTACCCTAGATCCTTGTGGTAGGATCTAGCATTTTAATTGAAATTCTGTGAAAGCACCTACCCAAACCACTCTAAGATTAAAGGTTAAAGCATCGACATTTCAAGCAAAAACATGTTATAGATAATTCAAAAGGGTCATAGATATTGCCCCAAAGCATATGCCGGGCCATTATATACGATATACAAGGTCGCCATGCCCATTTGCGCTAGATTCTTGTGGGAGGATCTGGATTAAGGATAGTAGCCATTGGGATATTGGCCAGTACAGTCCCTGCAAATGGTTTGTTGTCCTTGTTCGTGTAGGACGTGTCACAGTGTCCTCCGTAGTATTCTGTTGGGTGGGCACTCTGGCGGCTCTCCTGCGAGAGGGGCCACGGGCAGAGGCTGTCGGGGATGACAAGTTTTCTTTCACCCAGGACTTCCTGCCAGATCTCGGGGTCAACTCTGGTGCAGTTCAGTCTTCTCAGGAAGGACATTGATGTACCACCTTGCAATCTTTTTCTGCGTCCCACTCCAGTCATGAGCAGGAAAGTCTTGGCTCGGAGTGTGGCAATAATACAGACATCTGAGAAACCATCTTTGTAACATCCTCCACCCGGGAGAACATATGGGTCATCCCCCGTCCAGTAGCCGTGTGGAATGAAAGGAATGGTGTTGTGAGGAAATCTAAATACCATCTTAAATCCTTTAGCAATCCACTTTTCTTGATTTTTTGGAGAGAGTGGGAGGATCCAGATGCCTCGAAATCCTGGCACAGTGTTTGCTGCACGATGGCCGAGTTCTAAGGTAGCCATAACCGCTGAGTTTGGGAATCTTTCCTTCCCGTCAAACGGGGGGTTCCCATAAACATTCCTACCCATATTGGTGATAGGGTCGACATAGGCATCATATGCAAGTCCATCGAAGTCAATTCTGCCATTTGCACAAAAGGGCCGAAGGGCGGCTCTCATCTGGTCTGAGGGGATACATCTTCTCGAATGAATCATAGGGTGTGAGTTTAGTGGGTTACAAAACAGTTCACATCCATTCTCGTTTAGCCCACAGTCGTCAATGATGATGTCAAGGAGGCTTCTTCGAATGGCGTAGCAGTTTTTGGGGTCACCCGACTCATCTCTGCACGCTTTAAGTGCTGTATGAATGGCATGTGCACGCGTGGCATATCGTGAGAGTGGTGACGGAAACTCTCTTTTTGAGAGATAGTGCCACGACAGGAGTTTCCAGAACTCTTGTTTCCTAGCATATTGGAGTTCAGGGTACACATTATTGCCGCTCTGAGTGTTAACATCCGGAAGTGCTGTCACAGCAATGGTCCCCTTCTTGGAAGCCGATGGGCGGTACATTCCCGATTCAGGCAATGCTTGGAGGTAGAGCTCCCGCTTCATTTCGTCGCGGAGGTCAGCAAGTGGAAAAAGTGTTTCGGAGCAAATGTCTATAAAGGAGGAGCCTTTCCCTGGGTTCAACAGCTTAGGTTCCCCTGTAAGCTCGGCCGCCACATGCTCTGAGTTCATCGTCTTGTTCCCCTCTAAGGTATACAAGCGAGTTACCCGGGCCCGGGCATTCCAGTTGAATGTGAGAGAAGTTGCACTTGGTTCCTGTTTGGCAGTACGGGCAGTCAGGTGAGGCGGTAACACCCAGCTTATGTGAACGTGCGGGTGAAGCTTGAAGGCCCAAAAGTTCTCTGCTTCTGGCCGCTGTATAAGATTTAGCTGTGACTTTTGAGATATCCTTGGTGGGAGTAACGTTGTGGTCCTCTAGCATTCTGATATACTTCCCTTGAGACGACATGGCTTCCCATGTATGAAGGTGAGTAAGGCGTTGGATTCTCCTGATGTGGTTCCTAATATCTCCTGCAACTGACACTTCCATGTAAAAGAGAGAATAGGGGAGTTCTTCGTATGGGTCAAATCGGGGAGCGTTTGCCCCTTTTCTGAAAGAGGCCCTCTTTGCTGCTCTATCAACTCTATCGTGAAGTCTATCATTATCTTGCCCCCTTATCCATTTAAGGATGATCCTGCTGTGGTCTTCTCCACTGTAGAAACCAAGCTCCTCAAGTATTAATCTGACTGCCTGCAGTTCACGTCGGTTTGGTTCCCGAAGCATCTCACGAGCACTGACAGTTTTCCTATCCTTATTTACCGCCGTGATCGTTGCCATTGAGTCAATAGCATGTATCATCGGAGTCACAGACTTTATAGTATGTGGTCCTTTTGGTCCTCTAAGAGAAGTCGGAGCCCGATGATTTCAGCAGATGTAGAACTTGGTGTTTGAATATCCGCTTTAATCAATCGATCATCAACAGTAAAGACACTGCTGGCAGGGATGTTAGCCTTCCTAACAGAAAAGGTGCCTCCCATTTCTTTAAGCAAATAGGCCGCACCACTGCAAGCCGTTTTCTTCCCCGCAAATAGTGAACCGTCACTTGCCATGTCGTAGTGGTCTTGAGATATGCTATTTCCATCGCTAGGATTTTCATCCTCGTCCGAGTTATTGGGGCAGCTGTAAGCGCTCTCTTCGTCCGCAGTTCGGTTCCTGAGCTGGACAGATAGAATCTCTTTTTGGCGGTCCGCAATGTAGTCGTAATGGGCTTCCAGATTTTGAACATCTGATCTCACATTTATAGGGGGGGTGTCATTGTTGTCACATTCAATGGTCTCTCCAACGGGAAGAAGAATGCAGCCATCCGATGTCATTTGGTATTCGCGGTCATACTGGCATTGAAGCACCTGACCATTCATAACAAAATTATCATTATCTAAGTGGTCTGGAGTATACTTTAAATAACGCATGGTGTTTGTTTCCGCGTCAATTGCATAGCCCATAGAGGCCATAATGGTGCTAGTCCTTTTCATCCAGTTAAATTGCTTTCCTTGAAGGTTCCTGTAGGTTGTGTAGTGAGAGAGGGGGAAACCATTAATGGTGTTTTGGGGGTCTTTCCTTTCCCTTTCCATATTGTGCAACATAATTTTTAGCCACGCGTCACTATATTTTTTATAAAGGGAAATAAGCATAGGATCATTTATACGGTCGGTGTGGTCAGTTTGCCAGTAGACGTGCTCCTTAGCAGAGCAGAGAGTGGACATGGTTTCAGTGATGCACGTGGCAGCAGCCACATCCTGTATACTGTCAATCCCATAGCCACCATAACAAACTGGTGTCCACACAATCTGATGATTTGTGTCCGTGGGGCATCCCATGTACGGTAATCGCCCATATTTAAGAAAACGGGGATTTTGGGCCAGCCGCCGTACTCATCGAGTTGGGTACCCCCCCAGCGTCGGCGTCATAAGAGAACTCGAAGAATAGTAGATCGCTCATTTTCAACCAGCCAGCTTATTTCTTCACTCAAGACGTGGACAATCACCTCAGCCCAGCGACTTTCTTAAAATTTTCACACCGCCCGACATGGACCCAGAGAGCCGTGCGCAGCTGCGTGACCTGAAACAGGATTTTGTCGACGAGATTATTTCTGACCCCAAGCACAGGCGTGGGTATAACTTCGAAGTGGTGTACGAGGATGGTGACCGCAGGGACATTTTACACATCTGACGAGGTTACGAGGTAAAATTTTCGGAATTTCGTCGTTTTTCCCTACGAACCCGTCAAAACGACTCCTTGATATCGTGTTGATTTGTCCAGTTTCACGAGGGAAATTGTCCTTTGTATTCATGTTTTTTTTGTGGAAGGGTAGATGTCAGGAATTCATAAAATAGAGCAAAATTTTGTGCTCAGTTTGTTGCGTTTTAATACAAGCCGTACATTCAGTTTTTTTAATAAACAACACATAAAAATTGCGGTTTATTTATGCTTTAGGCTTCAACCGAGACTGTTGGTACAAGTGGTCAAGGAAAATAGCCGGCTTACAACATAATTACAATGGACCAACCCAGCTCGGCAATTTCTGCACCCCAATACTAAAGCAGCAAAGCTGCCCCTTCTCGACTCACGCAACACTTTCCTAAGGGTATTCCTACACCTCAATACTAACGTAACAGAGTTGCCCCTTTTCGACTCGCGCAAAACTTTCCTAAGGCGATTCTTACGCCGCAATGCTAACGCGACATAGCTGCCCTAAGGCGATTATTACACCTCAATACTTGAACGCGTCAAAATTGCCCTTCTCGACTCGTAAGACTTTCCTAACGAGTTCCATATTCACACCATTCAAAAACCGCTACCGGGAAATTAGTGCTACAGCAAAAACTTGTTTGTACTGTACTCAGGCTCGAGACGTCTAGAGTCGCCCCTTCCTCGACTCGCGCAAAACTTTTAAATATCATAATAATATAATAATAATGTCAAGATATAATAATAATGATATATCGTATATATTATAATATGTTGTATGTTATGATAACAATACTAACACTACTATTAATCTTTTTTTAATTTTTTTAATAGTAATAATAGTAATAATACTAATAATACTAATAATTTTTGTCACCGTACTCCGTGTCCACTAGCAGAAAGGGAGACTTGCTGACGCGTGTCCACAAACCTTCGCTGCTTGGTCAAATAATTATCTAGATTTGAAATCAAAAAAAGCGGACACGGTACACGTCGCCAAGGCTTCATAGCCAAACCAAGTGCCGACGTCTTAAATGTGGTAGTTTTAGTGGGTAAGTTATGTATGTTTGAATTATGGTGTTTTAAGTGTGCGATTTCTCTTGCTTAAAAAACACGCGTTAAAAACATGCGCTTTGAGAGTTTGAGTGTCGGTAAAATACAACGGTATTTTTTCGTATGATGTTTTTACGTAAAGATCTTTGAAGCACAGATCTTGGTCCAAAGATCTTTGCGCAAATATAACCTTAAACATTAAAAAGCATTTGAAGCTGGCGCAAAGATCTTGAAGCTAGTAACTCGACTTTGCGCAAAGTTTACTTTAGCAATTAATGGGTACACGGAGCTTACGCAAAGATTTCTTTACATCTTAAAGAGTAGTTCGAGCTTGCGCTAAGATCTTTGAAGCAAAGATCTTTGCGCAAATATTACCTTAAACATTATTAAAAAGCATTTGAAGCTGGCGCAAAGATCTTGAAGCTAACTCGACTTTGCGCAAAGTTTACTTTAGCAATTAATGAGTACACGGAGCTTACGCAAAGTTTTCTTTACAAATTAAAGAGTAGTTCGAGCTTGCGCAAAGATCTTTGAAGCAAAGATCTTTGCGCAAATATTACCTTAAACATTATTAAAAAGCATTTGAAGCTGGCGCAAAGATCTTGAAGCTAACTCGACTTTGCGCAAAGTTTACTTTAGCAATTAATGAGTACACGGAGCTTGCGCAAAGTTTTCTTTACAAATTAAAGAGTAGTTCTCAGAGCTTGCGCTAAGATCTTTGAAGCAAAGATCTTTGCGCAAATTTGCTAACTCAAACGTTGAAAAGCAGACGAAGCTTGCGCAAAGATCTTTGGAGCTAACTCGACTTTGCGCAAATATTTCTTTACAAATTAAAGAGTGTTCGAGCTTGCGCTAAGATCTCTGAAGCAAAGATCTTTGCGCAAATTTGCCAACTCAAACGTTGAAAAGCAGACATGCTTGCGCAAAGATCTTTGGAGCTAACTCGACTTTGCGCAAATATTTCTTTACAAATTAAAGAGGGGTTGAGCTTGCGCGAAGATCTTTGAAGCAGAGATCTTTGCGTAAATGCAAACTCTGAAAGCATTGAAAAGAAGACAAAGCTTTCGCAAAGATCTTTGGAGCGAATGTTTTAACATTAATGTCAGAAGTCTGAGTTTTGACATTAATGTCAAAACAGGCGGGATCATCTCTTTTTCCTAGCATTATTGCTGCTTTTGCTGAGTTTTGACATTAATGTCAAAACAGGCGGGATCAACTCTTTTTCCTCTTATTATTGCTGTTTTTGCTGAGTTTTGACATTAATGTCAAAACAGGCGGGATCAACTCTTTTTCCTAGCATTATTGCTGCTTTTGCTGAGTTTTGACATTAATGTCAAAACGGGCCGGATCAACTCTTTTTCCTAGCATTATTGCTGCTTTTGCTAAGTTTTGACATTAATGTCAAAACAGGCCGGATCAACTCTTTTTCCTAGCATTATTGCTGCTTTTGCTGAGTTTTGACATATGACATTAATGTCAAAACAGGCGGGATCAACTCTTTTTCCTAGCATTTTTGCTGATTCTGCGTCGGAGGTTTGACATTAATGTCAAAACAGGCGGGATCAACTCTTTTTCCTAGCATTATTGCTGCTTTTGCTGAGTTTTGACATTAATGTCAAAACGGGCCGGATCAACTCTTTTTCCTAGCATTATTGCTGCTTTTGCTGAGTTTTGACATTAATGTCAAAACGGGCCGGATCAACTCTTTTTCCTAGCATTATTGCTGCTTTTGCTGAGTTTTGACATTAATGTCAAAACAGGCCGGATCAACTCTTTTTCCTAGCATTATTGCTGCTTTTGCTGAGTTTTGACATTAATGTCAAAACAGGCGGGATCAACTCTTTTTCCTCTTATTATTGCTGTTTTTGCTGAGTTTTGACATTAATGTCAAAACAGGCGGGATCAACTCTTTTTCCTAGCATTATTGCTGCTTTTGCTGAGTTTTGACATTAATGTCAAAACGGGCCGGATCAACTCTTTTTCCTAGCATTATTGCTGCTTTTGCTAAGTTTTGACATTAATGTCAAAACAGGCCGGATCAACTCTTTTTCCTAGCATTATTGCTGCTTTTGCTGAGTTTTGACATATGACATTAATGTCAAAACAGGCGGGATCAACTCTTTTTCCTAGCATTTTTGCTGATTCTGCGTCGGAGGTTTGACATTAATGTCAAAACAGGCGGGATCAACTCTTTTTCCTAGCATTATTGCTGCTTTTGCTGAGTTTTGACATTAATGTCAAAACGGGCCGGATCAACTCTTTTTCCTAGCATTATTGCTGCTTTTGCTGAGTTTTGACATTAATGTCAAAACAGGCCGGATCAACTCTTTTTCCTAGCATTATTGCTGCTTTTGCTGAGTTTTGACATTAATGTCAAAACAGGCCGGATCAACTCTTTTTCCTAGCATTATTGCTGCTTTTGCTGAGTTTTGACATTAATGTCAAAACAGGCGGGATCAACTCTTTTTCCTAGAATGATCGCTGCTTTTGCTGAGTTTTGACATTAATGCCAGACACAAAAAAGTATGCGTGCTTTCCTCGAGAATAAGCACTTCTTTGCCTTTGCAGTTGAGAGACTTAAGAAGAGCAACTTTTTTACTCACTGTTTTGTAAACAATTATTTCTACCTAATTTTTACTCCTATTTTATGAACAATTATTACTACATGATTTTTACTCACTATTTTATAAACAAATATTCCTACCTGAAACTCACCATTTATAAACAATTATTTCTCCCCGATTCGTGTAGATATATTTGTTTATAAAATAGCGAGTAAAAAGGTTGCTCTTTTTTTCGCTCTTCAAACTCGCTATTTTTTCTAAGTCTCTCAACGATTTGTAGAGCGGAAAGAAGAGCAACTTTTTTACTCACTGTTTTGTAAACAATTATTTCTACCTAATTTTTACTCCCTATTTTATGAACAATTATTACTACATGATTTTTACTCACTACTTTATAAACAAATATTCCTACCTGAAACTCACCATTTATAAACAATTATTTCTCCCCGATTCATGCAGATATATTTGTTTATAAAATAGCGAGTAAAAAGGTTGCTCTTTTTTTCGCTCTTCAAACTCGCTATTTTTTCTAAGTCTCTCAACGATTTGTAGAGCGGAAAGAAGAGCAACTTTTTTACTCACTGTTTTGTAAACAATTATTTCTGCCTAATTTTTACTCCCTATTTTATGAACAATTATTACTACATGATTTTTACTCACTATTTCATAAACAAATTTTTCTACCTGAAACTCACTACCAAAGGGGCAGCTTTGCTGCGTTAGTATTGAGGTGCAGAAATTACCAAACTTGGTTTGTTCATTGTTAGTATGTTGTAACTAAGAGTCTTGATGGTGCAGGCATCGGTTTGCCTTAAACAAGTGGTACCTTTCACCTAGGAAAGTCATAAAATACTCAAACTGAAAAAAATATCAAGGGTGTGTCACAAAATACATTTTTCGAGAAACGTATACAATAAAATCATGCAAAATTTAAGGCCGTTTTAACTGATTGTATTCATGGGTCCTTCACAGTGGTGGCAATATTAAACTACGTATAGTTTTGAAAAACTCGGGTCCTCGTAACCTCGTAACCTCGTCAGTTTTGAAAGCTGCCGCAGGGACCACATCTTGCGCGTGCAGGACTATGGGAAGGGGGATGCCGCGGTGGCTGGCGCATGGTGCTTGCTGAAAAGCTCTTAAGGTGGAATAGCTAGAATACAATGTATGTTACAACGTATTGCATAAGATATCTTAGACGTGCCTCCCACCAAGTCCCTGCGGCATAGTCTGATGGCCGCACTGAACACGCAGTGTACAAATGTAAGCATTATTTTACCCTGTTTCATTTAAGCCTGTAGTTTTAGGGCATAGTAAGTAGAGGTTTCCTATGCAGTACCATATTTGATCGAATAGCATAAGGCATTAGCTTGAGATACACGTATTATCGGTACATCGATCACTCTTGTATACTCAATATCGATCTCAATTCGATTGCCTAAATTCTATTATATTTCCTTACATTTCCAGCCAATTTTCTTAAATTTAAGAAAGTGCATTCTCGGTAGTCAGCCAGCACGGTTATCTCTTATTTCGGTCATTTTCTTAGCCGAAAAAGCCAGCCAGCCGTACTCATCGAGTTGGGTACCCCCCCAACGCTGGCTTCTTAACGTCGGGTTTTCTTAAAAGTGCGTGATTACTGTAGTTGAGGATAAATTTTGCTATTTTACAATCAAGGGTACGAGCAATGTTTTCTGAGGAAGTGGCTATGATTGAGGTGACTTTTAGCGGGAAAGCCATCCTCGGGACAATTGCTGCATTCACGATATACCTGAGTTGGTGTAAGGTCAGATTTTGAAGTTGAATTGCCGCAAGGGAAGACTGCAGCTTTTCCGTGAGGAGCTCGGTCTGATGGTTCCATTTTCCATTTAATGAATACCAAACCCCCAAGTACCTATTGGCTTCAGTTACATCACTGCATTCTAGGTATTCTGGAGTCTCGGGCGGGGACCATCCCGCGTGGATTTCTGGGCCAGCAGCATTTTGGTCCACCAGGAGATGGCCTCCCGACATCAGCAATTTGTCAGAGTCACTATATCTCCGAGTGGTTGCTTTTGTGGTTCGGGTACATTTCCTGAATGAGTATTTGGATTTTTTCACATTGACCAGGATTCCAATGTATGTCATGAATTCATTGACAACCACCAACATATCTTGAACTGCCTCCTTTGTTTTGCCTATAAGCATGATGTCGTCACAGAAAAAACGGGCGAAGACATTCGGAGGTGAATTCATGTTAATCAGATTTGGTGCCGGGAGATGTGGAGCATCAGCAGGGCACATATCTTCCTAGAATGACTCTCGGCCCGGAATCAAGAAAAACACGTGTTTTTGCTCATTTTCAAATGTTTTCCATACTTAAGGATGAAAAATCGACCGGCCCGCTTTCGGCCCGGAGCTCTTTTTGGGCGCTGCTCTCGGCCCCGGGCCGGCCAATCCCCATAAGATATGTGCCCTGAGCATCAGCACTAGTGACTTCTTTTCTAGTATGCATGGTGTAGCCATAGGTTGCACCACTCGGGTTGGCTCCGTTTGCCCTTTTTGCCAGCCATATCGCTAAGATGTCCATGATAGCCACAAACCTGAGGGGACTTAGAACTTCCCCTTGCGGCACTCCACACTCAAGTGACCATTCGTCTGTTAAGCCTTCCTCGGTGAGGACCGTACGGGTGGCTTCATTAGTGATGTTTGAAATAATCTCAGTGATTTCTTTGGGGAAGCCTAGTTTATCAAGTGCGAGGTTGCTCATCCAAAACTCAGCTCTATCAAAGGCTTGCTTAAGGTCTAGATAGACCACATGAAGTTCTTTATCGTATCTGTTGGCATCTGAGATGACTTCATTCAAAATTTGAAGTGAGTCATCAATGTTTTTGTTTGGGAGGAAAGCATCTTGAACAGGGAAAAATATGGGGTGGGCATTTAAGGCTGCCTTTATTCTGTTTGCAATGATTGTATTAAAGAGTTTCAAACCAGTTTCAAGCATGGTCAGCGGTCTGGCATTGTCAGGTGTACACGGTTCAAGGGGGTTTTTGGGGATCGGAAGAATGATGCCCGACTTTGCGCGTTTGGGAAACTTTCCAGTTCTAAGGATGTGGTTGAAGAGTGAGACAATTTGAGCTTGGAAGTTTTCCGGGCCTTGAATCCACTGTGAGTATCTCATTCCTGTGGGGCCAGGAGCCGTCGAAATGCCGCATGTAGAATATGCTTGGTTTAGTTCCTTTCGGGTGATAAGACATGTTAATTTAGCAGCTATTGGGCTAGGAAGTTTCGGGCTTATTTTTAGGATTTCAAGAAGCCACGGGGAGAGGGTATCCGGTTTCTGTGGATTGGTGGAGTAAAGTTCTTGTCCTTGTATTCTTTTAAGGTGAGGTCAAGTCTCTCCTGCTTGCTTTCAGGAATGTTACCCTCACTGTCAGGTGTGGCCGCTGCACCTTGTTCATTTGGTTTTATCTTGCCCATGACCGTGTCTAGGAATCTTGAGAGATTTGTGGAAAAAAGATGTTGGAGGGCCTCCTTCTCATGGAGTTTCCTTTGTTCCAAATCAGCCTCTCTGCTCTCCTGGAAGGCTTTCCTAAAGAAACCAAGGTTTTCGGACAAGCGGCTGAGCCATGCGGTGGCATTTTCATTATGTTTTGCTCTTATTCCTGTGAAAGGAATTTTTAGGATCGGGTTCCTTGCCTCTGTGGGAATGCGATTGTCGTGTATGCGGGTTTCCATGCATTTAATGGTTCGTCTGATGATGTTCATCCATTTGTAGGTGTAATTTGATACCGCTGAGGGTTTACATATTCCCGCTTTCGGGTTTTGGCCTCTTGTACCAAAGGAATGAGTTGCCGCTTTGTTTGCCAAATCTTGAAGGGTTTCCCATATAGCATCGGGGTCCAGCTCATCCTCAGTTGTTGACTCGTCTTTTGTTGCTTCAGTCGGTAGTGCCTCGGATAGCAGCAGATCAAGCCGTTCAGTGTATGCCCTCCAGCCCGTAGCATATCGAAAAGGAGCACTTGCAATTGTTTTAGAAGCCTCACCAGTCATGGTTGTGCCGTACGTGTTCCAAAATTTGGCCGAAAGGTGGGGTTGAAGGGTGACACTCCAAGTAGTGAGAGAGTCTTCAGTAAAAGTTTTTTGAATCTTTCCAACTTCTAGCGGTCCGAAGGAAAGGTGCCGTTTAAGGTAGGCATTAGCTTCTTTCTAATTTGAGGCATCCAACAAGCCTATCAACCGGGTGTTCTCCTTCCCGCAGTAGCCTAAATTCTGGGCTTCTTCTGGCATGCCTTTTCCTCTGGACAAGAGGTGGGCCGCATTCCATGGTGAATTAGTGTGCAACCACCATTCTTTAGATTTATTATGCCATTTAATGCCCTGCTCAATGTCATCCAAGTCTTCGTTTGATTTTACAAGTTTGTTGATTGTGATAGGACTGCCGTCAAGGTTTGTCCTTTGAATGTCTATGTCAGTGGTGTCCCCTGTGATTGTGGTAATCTCACCTAATGCCTTGAGTTTATCGGGGCAGGCATGGACAAACTCTTTCTTTGAGTAGCCGTTAGCTTTTAGGAAATTTGCCATTTCTTTTCTGGACCATTTGTGTTGTGTGGTTGGCGAAAGGGCGGGCATTGGCATGCGAATGGGGTGCCCTGTGTAGTTCTCATGTGTGGTGTCCTTCGCACCTTGGAATCTGGGAATTGCACCCCTGTTTTCTCCCAGGTTTTGTTGTTGTCGCTCCCTGGTGGGAAGTTTTATTTCGGCCCATACAATGCCATGATCTGAAATGATATATGGATTTTCTTCAGTCCAGTGATGGGAATCACAAATCCAGTCGACTCGAGGGAAAAGATGCCGAGACCGGGTTCGAGCCCGAGACCTCACTGTCACTAGTCGTGCGCTCTATCCACTGAGCGATATCGGCTTATTGATGACGATGAGAGATGGTGGTGGCGTAGTATTGTGTGAGCGACGGATATGTGATCCCCAGATTGTGACACGTGGACAGCGAAGAGTGATCAAAGAGAACCCGTACAATTTTCCCCAATCGTACGGAGTCATGGATCCTCTACGCGATTCTACACAAGCTACCCGCCTTGCACGTTTTTCGTCCGACGAATGGGGAATAATTGAGGTTCCCGTCACACAACCTCACTCTGAAGTGTCCACCTCAACCGTGCGGAGTCATGGCGCCTCTACGCGATTCTACACGAGCTACCCGCCTTGCACGTTTTTCGTCCGACGGAAGAGAGGAGACCACGTGGCACAACCGCACAACCGACTGCCGGCATCACGCCTGCGCAGCGCAGTGGAAGCGTGGTGGGCCCATAACCTCATGGGGAAACGGAAACTGTACCGCTAGTCCAGAAGCCCGAAAAGGGGTGAGCCAGGCCGGGATCGAGCCCGTGACCTCTCGCATACCGGACGAGCGCTCTGCCGTTGAGCTACTCTGGCTATTGATGGCGATTCTGGTGCCGTACATAGTACTGGATCCCCACCGTGCCACGTAGACGCCGAGGAGTGACACACGAAGGAACGCTCTGTTTTTCACCAATCTGCCGTTGTCGGTACCCCGCTGGACCCGCGGGGCACGCGGCTGGTTCCGCCGCGACTGTTGGGGGAAATAATTACGTTCCTCATGACACGACCTCACTCTGAAGTGTCTACGTGGCACAACCACACAACCGCGATGCGCAGTGGAAGCGTGGTGGGCCCATAACCTGATGGGAATCACAAATCCAGTCGACTCGAGGGAAAAGATGCCGAGACCGGGTTCGAGCCCGAGACCTCACTGTCACTAGTCGTGCGCTCTATCCACTGAGCTATATCGGCTTATTGACGACGATGAGAGATGGTGGTGGCGTAGTATTGTGTGAGCGACGGATATGTGATCCCCAGATTGTGACACGTGGACAGTGAAGAGTGATCAAAGGGAACCCGTACAATTTTTCCCAATCGTACGGAGTCGCATGGCGCCTCTACGCGATTCTACACAAGCTACCCGCCTTGCACGTTTTTCATCCGACGAATGGGGAATAATTGAGGTTCCCGTCATCCAGCCCGTTTTGACTAACTACGTTTTGACTAATTTGTGCAACTGCCGCGCCTTCGCGTGATCGCTCCGCGCCAACATCTTCAACAACAGGGCGCATCGGCGACGAGGTCGGTGGTGCTGGTGTGCTGACGCCCACAGCCATCCCGCCGGATCTCTACTGGCAACCGGAGGGCTGGTACCACAGCTGGTACCGAGCTACGTACGGGTACGGGTGGACGTGGCTCCCGGGCCCCCCGCAGCCACCTGAGGCAGCTATGAAAGCCGGGTAATTTTTTTGGTAAATTACCGGTACGGGTATTACCGGTAAATTACCAGGTATTACTCTGACCATTCTTCAAAAGCGCTCCTTAACAGTGAGGGTAATCTCGAATGGTAATTTACCGGTAAGAGTATTACCGGTAAATTACCCGGTATTACCTGACCCATTGTTCAAATTACCGGTAATGCGGCCACCTTAGAGGCAGCTCCGATTGTTACCGAGCTGCCCTCGCCGGGTGGTGCTCCGCCATCGCCGGACTACGAGCCACCCGCCTGGGCGGTGGGACCGGAGATGAACTTTCTTCTTCAATTCAGCACAGGACCGAACTGGTTGCACCCGGTGCAACTGCCTGCAACGACATCGGCACATCTTCAATTCCCTCAATTTGCTCTACGCATGATTTGACAAACAGTGGTACCAGCTCTCCTGGGCGCTGTAACAGTGGCACCGGCTCTCCCGGGCACTCTCGACGTGGCTAGAGTTAACGAGGTTGAGATTAGCCTGCCTCCAGACTGTTATGCTGTTGGTTCAGGTTGCCCCAAGATGGGCTTAATTTAGGGTTTTAACTGTATCTGTATTTTGCAGTATGCCAACTGACTGCTAGTTTCAGGAGTTACCCTGCCAGAAAGGACAGGTTCTCCTGTAGGATGCTTATTTCCACCGAAGCTGAGTAGGTGTTTGTTTCAGTTCCGTGACCACCTAGTTTGCCAGTCACCACCCTAGCTAGGTGGTGTGCTGGAAGTGACGCCCCGACTGTCATTCCTATAGTTAGGGTGTATGATTGTCACCGGTCCCGGAACCCTAGACCCCGAACATATAACGGGAAGACTCGGTATTCTGCTTATCCGTTTATCTATTCTGATTACCACACACCGAATATATACAGTCAAGCTGATATATTCAGCAGGCGAGACGTCTTGTGGCTACTATCCGGGCCACTAGTCCTTACCCAAGGACTAGGCGGAAATGTACATTACGGCCGGATTATTGGGCCCTAGACCCAACACCATGCTTTGGCCTAAACAAGAATTTTGAAAATTTTTATTCAAACTTTAGGTCAAAATTCAGCAAAAAGAAAATGTTGAATTTTTGAAAAATATAGGGGGTCCGTAGGAAAAATACCCACCCCCGTCTGCAATTTTTAAAGTTGGACCCCCATCGATCGATATTTTTCGAAAATTTGTCGAAAAATCTGACAGAGACGGTCGAGATGGTGTCGGCTGTCGATGTCGATGTCGCCGCCCTTCCTTTCGTTCAGATTTACAATATTCTTTGTCGTCAGTAAGACGCAGGATAGTTGCCTGGCAGACTGCCTGCAAGCAGCTTTAATGCTCAGGTACAACACGAGAGTGTTGTAAACCCGAAACATTCTTGAGATATAGTTTCTGTCATATCAAATGCATAATGTTATTTGTTCTTTTTGTTGTGAATAATGCTCTCCGTTGTGAATAGATCTTGTTTAAACGAACATTTTGATATGTCGTTTGTTATCATAGGCGCAATTTTTCATAAATGGGAGCAATATTTGTAATGTGACATTGGCTTTGCAAATACAATGCATTTTCCCTAACTTTTGACACACTTATCCTTTCCGGATAAATTTTGGTGTTACCAACCTTGATAACATCTCACCGCGACATAACATCTCACCGCAACATAACCGCTCACCGCAACATAACATCTCATTGCGACATAACATCTCACCGCGACATAACATCTCACCGCATTATTTCATCTCACCGCATTACCACATCGCAGCGCCTCCGCGCCTGCGCGCCTGCGCGCCTCCGCACCGCCGCACCGCCGCGCCTCCCTCAGCGGCTCTACGGCTCCGAAAAAAGAGGAAAATTTTCATCAAAATTTAGGCATCCTGAAAAAAAGGGCAAAAAAATATAGGTTCGGCCCCGAAAAATGAGTCAAAAAAATTTAGGCGATTTAAAAAAGAAATCTTGTTTAGGCCAAACCATGCTTAAAAAATCCTTTGGGGCACAACCTAAGTGCCTATCTTTGTGGGAAGTTGAATTTCAAAGTTTGGGTACCCGTAATCTAGCCGCGGTTTAGGGCTATGTCATGCTCTAAATTTAATTCATTTGGCTAGTCCTTGGGGAAGGACTAGTGGCGGTGTGGCCCCTAATGGCCCCTTAGATGGATAGGGGGTGGTGTACCACCACCCACATATCGAATTTATGACCCAATGTAAGGGTTCATAACCGTAAATGGCTTATAGCGACGATATATTATGCTCTCAACGCATGGTAAACACCACCACTAAGACGAAAATGCTGAATTATGACATTTTTCGACCCAAAATTCGAGCAAAATATTCAATAACACGCACCCTAATGGTTGGAAAAATCCCAAAAAAATATCGAGGTATAGTTTGAAGTCATATTTATGCATCACTATGCTCACTATTGGTAATATGTCTCATAGACCACATGCTATGGGCCCCTAAACTGCTATGTGATGAGCTAGCTCATCAACGGACTTACTTTCAAATTCATTCCTCGGCCACGTGTGTCAAGGACAGTGGTTGGAATCACTCACCTAAGTTATATACGTCTACTTGAACATGTATTCCTAAAATGTATCGACTTACTTTACCCATATATCAATGATATATATCTCACTTAGAAGCATTTCTCACGTCCGTGAAACCTCAAAGTTTGCCATTCTCGTGTGATGTGAAATCGAAGAAATCGCTTTTGAAACGCGTAAAATCGTGCTACATGCTTTATTGGCCACCTGTGTGAAATGTTTTATTGTATATTGTCATATCAAACCGCAACGCATCTCACGTGGAGCATACACCGACTTTCTACACAGCTTTTCTGTGCTAGGACAACATACTGTGTCATGCGCGGATGACTCAGCGGTGTCATACATGCTAGCAGTGCCATACGCGCCTTACGATATTAGCGCCCGAGACCCCTGTTGAGGAAGAGACCCCCCTTAGTGGGAGTACACAGTACTAGTGTACGGTGTAATAAGGTGTCATAGTGAAGCACTGACACCTCATACTGCATGATACTGTAGTAGAAGCATATGATAGGTTAATGAGACTTGGCCATGCTGACTAGGATTAACTCGGGGAGTTGAGTGAATAAGTAATGGCCAAGGCCAAAGAAACAGTTGAGTTCCCAAGAGTAAAGACAAGCCAATATGGCAAAAGATATAACCTAATTCTTATATGCAAGTATATGCATTAAGTCTGGACATAGATCCTAAGAGTGACATAGCTCACTATGACCTTATAAGGCATAATATAGAACCTTGCTTTATATGAGTCCCATCACAAGTAGTTACAGTGTCTGTTATGTGAGGAGGGTTACAGCTGCCTCCCACAAAATGGTATCAGTGTGCTACGCACCACCACCACCACCGCTTCCGCACGTTTTTTCTGCTTTACAGTTATAGCTTTTCGGGCGAATTTATGTGTTCTCCTATTCTTCGGATGGTATTTGAGCTCTCGCACTGCTAGTGCGTTACGGGTACCCCGGGCCTCGCTGGCCAGCAGCTTCGCTTCAGTTCCTTTCGGCTGGTTGGTGCTCGATGCTCAAATAAGTTGTCTTTTATGACCAATCTGGATTGAATTTCTTCTTCAGCGCGTTGCGAAATGATGGCTTACACTGGATTCCCGGAATCGGGCGCTTTTAGGGCCTAAAAGCGCCCAACTGCAAAAATACAGTACGTTTTTCGCTTGCTGGCCTCCGTGGCGCTTTTTGACGTTGTGTCTTATCTTTCAATTGTCAATGGAGGCTTAATTCTTCGTGGCGTCGTGATCTGTGGAGATTAGAGAATTGCGACTTGTTCAGTGTGCAGTGTAACGGCTATTTGAGTCCTTGGCCTCGTTGCGTTATCCGTTCCGCGTTCCATTGGCGTGCGCGACTGCCAAATTCACGTTGCCAGTTGTATCGGGAATTGTAATTCTTCCTTGGAGACAGGCTTTGCGGGGTTTGAGAATCTGCTTCTGGCTGCTGGGCATATTTGCGCTCTGACGCACTGGTCAACGCCTCGGCGTTTTTCTTACTCGCTGGCAGCTTTGCGCCGTTAATTCTTCTCGAAAATTGTGCCGATTGGTCAGCGTTTTCCGCGGGATCTTCGTCTACTCTCCACTCTGCGATTGGAATGAGTACGCAGCGTTCTTCTTTGGCTCGTCTGGTTGGGAATTAGCGTGATGAAGCTTCAAATTGGCGCTATTCACCTGGCGTGCGTGTTCTTCGTCGAGTGTCTTTGCGACTGAGTGGAACTACGCAAATTTATGCTTTGGAATTCGAAAGTGTTCTCTGAATTGGCAGATGCAGCTTGCGTTCTTTGCCCTTGCGCTCTACGGCGCTCTGGCGTTCTTAACAGTGGCGAACCCTAGGTGGTATCGCGCTGCAGCGTTGCTTTGGCTTCTGTGAGCCGGCCGTTGACCAATTTTGCTCAATTTGTTTTCGTCTTGCGTCTTCAAGTTCGCTGGAGGGCTTTTGCTGAGATTTGGTGGCGGCAGTTGGTTATCTGCTGTTGGACCTCGTCTTCTCTCTCATACTTTTATCGCTTGCGGCGGAAGCTAGCGAATCTTCCTCGGTTGATTTGTGTGTTTCTCCACCTACGTTTGGCGCTCCTGGGTTGGCGGGATTGCACTTGCGGCTTGAGCTTGAAGCTCTTCGCTTGTGCTCGCTTGGCGGCTCCGACGGCATGGCGCTTCCAGATCCTGGCATGACAGCGGGGGGGGAGGAGCTGCGAGATACAGTGCTGGATGCCAGGAATAGGTCTTTTGTGTTCGCGCGAGACGTCCACCAGGCGCAGCACAGTGCACCACAGGCGGCGGTGCGGCTCGGTGCGTCCGCGGCGGCGCTGCATAGTGCGTCACCAGCAGCGGCGCAGCACTTGGCGCTTCCAGCGGCGGCGCATCACAGTGCGCCACCAGCGGCGGCGCGGCACTACTATGGCCAAGGCCAAGCACTGGGAGTCAGCTCGCGATCTCCAACAACACAGTGGGAAGCAGGGCCGGAGGCGGCACGCGGCTTGCGGCATCCCAAGCATGGCTCACGACAGCGGGTACGGCTAGCGCGCGGTGCAGAGCTTGCGTCGAGTGGGCCGGCGGCAGATAGCTCGCGACACCGACAACGAGAGCACTTATCGCATAACGCACAGTTAGCAGCACGCATCCCACGCGTGGCCATGCCCCTCACGCTCAGCACGCGGTGCCCAGCGCTCCGCGTGGATTTGCAAGCCTCGACGCTCTGCAAAGACGCGCCGGCACCCAAGGCCGACCACGACATAGCATGGACCTATCAGGACCTCCTGTATGCAGACGGTAGTTGGTGCCCCCCGGAGCCGCAGAAGCACGATGCCCAGCGACCGGCGCATGACGCACTGCTGCTTGCCCCACCAATGCATGGTGTGGAGCGGGCAGCGTGGGGCATGACTTGGACTTACGAGGACCTCCTCTATGCGGGCGGTAGTTGGTGCCCCCGGAGCCACCAAAGCGCGATGGGCAGCGATTGGTGCGTAGCGCGTCGCTGCCAGTCCCACCAGCGCAGGGTTCGGAACAGGCGGCACTCGACGAGCCGCAACTGGCGTGTAGCGTACAGCTTCCAGCGTCATCAGCATACAGTGCAGAGCGGAGCATGACTAAGACGCCGTCCGGAGAATGTGCGCGGCTGCCACCCACCAGAGAGCACGCGCGAATGCCACACACCGGCACAGCGAAGGCGCCGCCCACAGAGTGCGCGCGGCTGCCACACAGTGGTACCACCGACGTAAAGCTTGGGCAGCGCGCGCGACAGACACCCGAGACTCAGCCACTGGAGCGCATAGGGTGCTGCGCTCCGCGCTCGTCGCCGGGGCACGCGTGTGCGGTGTGACGCTCCCAGGCGCGCTCATCTCCTCTCCGAAGAGCCTCGATGGCGCCCGGTCGCCGTGCACACGCTGCGCGCCACCCCTAGGCACCATGAGTATGGCGTGCCTGGTGGGGCAGCTGCGCGTCACGCGGCCCGAGACGGCGGCCATCTATCCGGCTGCCTCGTGGCGGTGCGCTCGGCGCGCTCGCGGTGGTCATCGTGTGCCACCCGCGGCGCGCTCTCTTCCCCCCCAAAAGAAAAGCGGTCCACGCCTGGACGCTTTCTTTCGGATCCAAGGGAAGGGCGCGGGCGAGCACCTCTCGTGCTCACCCTGTAGCGACACGAGCACAAGGGCGGCGTCCCTTGTGTGCGTGTGGCGAAGCGTCCCATCGCTGGGCGCCATCTCGCCCGGAGCGTCGGCCACACGGGCCTCAGCAGCGACCCTCACGTGGGTGCTGCGCTCCGCGCTCGTCGCCGGGGCACGCGTGTGCGGTGTGACGCTCCCAGGCCCGCTCATCTCCTCTCCGAAGAGCCTCGATGGCGCCCGGTCGGCGTGCACACGCTGCGCGCCACCCCTAGGCACCATGAGTATGGCGTGCCTGGTGGGGCAGCTGCGCGTCACGCGGCCCGAGACAACGGCCATCTATCCGGCTGCCTCGTGGCGGTGCGCTCGGCGCGCTCGCGGTGGTCATCGTGTGCCACCCGCGGCGCGCTCTCTTCCCCCCCCAAAAGAAAATCGGTCCACGCCTGGACGCTTTCTTTCGGATCCAAGGGAAGGGCGTGGGCACTCGTGATGCCCACTCGATATGCCTCGCATGCCCCCTCGTAGGGCTTGAACACCACGATGCGACCTCCTGATCTCCCGCCTCGGATGCTACGTGAACCCCCACGATTACCTCGCCTCGTAGGTGCTGAGCCTCGCATGCCCCGGGCACCACGCTTCCTACTCGCCTCCCGCGATCGCTGCATATGCCTCCGCTTCTTGGCGCGCCGCCGAGAAGGGTGCGCTTCCCGCTCCCCAGCGACGCCACTAGGTGGCCGTATGTGTCCACTACCCACGCTTAGGTACATCGCGATGTACCTAACTATACGTGTACGTTTAATGCCGCGGTGAGCCAAATTCTCGACGCGGGGTCGTGTGGCCCATTTCAGCCGTTGATGACATGTCCCTGTTGGTCCTGAAGCATTTGGTTTATGGTATTTAGCTCAATACGATAGTCTAGGCAGGTCATCGATATTGACAATTTTCAGAAAATGTACATTTTCAAAACTCCGAAAATCTTAGGTACATCCCTTAGGTACATCGCGTTTGATGCACGTGTACGACCGCTTAATGATGAATATCGACACATATTTGTTACAATGGTATTTAACACCCCTTAGGGCAGTTGTAATTTCAGGGGTTTGCACTTAAACACCCAAGCACGCCTTCACTCGACACGCGGTTGTAGGCACCTAAAACTGATCCCACACTATATGCATGCACGAAAATCGATATTCCGCCTTAGGGTTTCGCACGTACGAGTGAACGATATTAATCAGGTGTGGTTAGAGGCTTGCATGGAAATTATTTTAACACATCTCATAATGAAGGCTCTTGTCAATTATTGTCGGATTTCTGCCGTTCGCTTGCGGAACTCCACTTGGAATTGAAGGCTGCAGCGTGTGCCTTCACCTCGCGTCCTTGGAGAAGCTGCCCTATTGCGCGACAAGCGGCCATGTTGGATACGTACCGCGAGCAAGGTCAATAGCGCGGATTTTTTGGATTCTCCAACTACATATGAATTATATTTTATCAAGGTCTACTACCAGAATCCAGTCGAACGTTCACAGAGAGGAAAATGCCGAGCTTGCCGAATATGACCGGGAAAACATTTATTTTGACCTGTTTTTTTTGTTTTCTTCAAAAAGAGTGGTTTTGAATGCATCAGAGCGTATATTGTACGGATCGGATCCGAATGTTGGATCATAATATCGATAGAAGAGGGTGTCTATTGGTTAATTGTCACTACAAGGGGCACAAAACGTCGGATTTGAGCCTTGATTTGATCTGTACGGCTTAGGTACATCGTTCTGTACCTAAGGCCCTTGGGTACATCCCCATGTACCGAAGGGTAGTGGACACCCACGTGAGGGTCGCTGCTGAGGCCTGTGTGGCCGACGCTCCGGGCGAGATGGCGCCCAGCGATGGGACGCCTCGCCACACGCAGACAAGGGACGCCGCCCTTGTGCTCGTGTCGCTACAGGGTGAGCACGAGAGGTGCTCGCCCGCGCCCTTCCCCACGGCGCCATGAGAAAGCGTCCAGGCGTGGACCGCTTTTCTTTTGGGGGGGAAGAGAGCGCGCCGCGGGTGGCACACGATGACCACCGCGAGCGCGCCGAGCGCACCGCCACGAGGCAGCCGGATAGATGGCCGCTGTCTCGGGCCGCGTGACGCGCAGCTGCCCCACCAGGCACGCCATACTCATGGTGCCTAGGGGTGGCGCGCAGCGTGTGCACGGCGACCGGGCGCCATCGAGGCTCTTCGGAGAGGAGATGAGCGGGCCTGGGAGCGTCACACCGCACACGCGTGCCCCGGCGACGAGCGCGGAGCGCAGCACCCACGTGAGGGTCGCTGCTGAGGCCTGTGTGGCCGACGCTCCGGGCGAGATGGCGCCCAGCGATGGGACGCTTCGCCACACGCAGACAAGGGGCGCCGCCCTTGTGCTCGCGTCGCTACAGGGTGAGCACGAGAGGTGCTCGCCCGCGCCCTTCCCTTGGATCCGAAAGAAAGCGTCCAGGTGTGGACCGCTTTTCTTTGGGGGGGGGAAGAGGGCGCGCCGCGGGTGGCACACGATGACCACCGCGAGCGTGCCGAGCGTACCGCCACGAGGCAGCCGGATAGATGGCCGCTGTCTCGGGCCGCGTGACGCGTAGCTGCCCCACCAGGCACGCCATACTCATGGTGCCTAGGGGTGGCGCGCAGCGTGTGCACGGCGACCGGGCGCCATCGAGGCTCTTCGGAGAGGAGATGAGCGGGCCTGGGAGCGTCACACCGCACACGCGTGCCCCGGCGACGAGCGCGGAGCGCAGCACCCACGTGAGGGTCGCTGCTGAGGCCTGTGTGGCCGACGCTCCGGGCGAGATGGCGCCCAGCGATGGGACGCCTCGCCACACGCAGACAAGGGGCGCCGCCCTTGTGCTCGTGTCGCTACAGGGTGAGCACGAGAGGTGCTCGCCCGCGCCCTTCCCCACGGCGCCATGAGAAAGCGTCCAGGCGTGGACCGCTTTTCTTTTGGGGGGGAAGAGAGCGCGCCGCGGGTGGCACACGATGACCACCGCGAGCGCGCCGAGCGCACCGCCACGAGGCAGCCGGATAGATGGCCGCTGTCTCGGGCCGCGTGACGCGCAGCTGCCCCACCAGGCACGCCATACTCATGGTGCCTAGGGGTGGCGCGCAGCGTGTGCACGGCGACCGGGCGCCATCGAGGCTCTTCGGAGAGGAGATGAGCGGGCCTGGGAGCGTCACACCGCACGCGTGCCCCGGCGACGAGCGCGGAGCGCAGCACCCACGTGAGGGTCGCTGCTGAGGCCTGTGTGGCCGACGCTCCGGGCGAGATAGCGCCCAGCGATGGGACGCCTCGCCACACGCAGACAAGGGACGCCGCCCTTGTGCTCGTGTCGCTACAGGGTGAGCACGAGAGGTGCTCGCCCGCGCCCTTCCCCACGGCGCCAGGAGAAAGCGTCCAGGCGTGGACCGCTTTTCTTTTGGGGGAAGAGAGCGCGCCGCGG
>LGRX02003172.1:0-15701 GCA_001247695.2 Cymbomonas tetramitiformis
TACCCTTGTTTATGTATAGACATGGCCATACTTACCTTGTATCTACCCAATGTCTAAGTGATTCATGCATTCACGGGCGTACGTATGGTGCGTTAGACATTGGGTAGGTACAAGGTAAGTAAGGGGTAAGTAAGGCCAAAAACCACGACCAAACATGGCCCTACTTGGGTTGTGTTGCGCCGCTGAAAAACTGACTAAACATGGCCATGTCTGGTCGTGGTTTTTGGCCATCCAGACACAAGGTAGATACAAGGCAAACATGGCCCTACCTACGATTCCTAAATTTGTAGGGCCGACTCCGACCGTTTTTGGGTTAAAATGCGCTCGACTATCATCAACGAGCCCGACGACCCGTCGCCGCAACTAACGGCTATCCGTACTCTTGGTGACAAGCACGCCAGGATCAACCCCGATTACACGGCGAGGCCAAGCGGGTGAAGGACCTCTGGCACATCCTCACCAACTCAGCCAAGCAATCTCCGTACGTCACCCCCCTGTACGTCAACGTCATCCGCGATTTACGGGGTGGTACGCCCTTCTCTTTCTCAACGCTATGCCTGCGGGTTCGCACGGTGTGGCGTGAGGAGCTCGCATTTGCCACCCCTGTGAAGGACACCGGCTACACCGTGCCTTCTGGTGGTGGTGGTGGTGGTGGTGGGCGGGAGAAGAAGCCGACCTTCAACGCCGTTAACTTTGACCGTAAGCCCGCCTACACCACCGTGCCCGTCGGTGAGTGGAAGGCGGAACCCGTTGGCGCCATGGTGAAGCGCTGGGTGGGTGACGGGTACCCATCAACCCCTGCATCCTATGCTTCCGTATGTGGGGTGTGACCGATGCACACCCCGACACCCGTGGATGCTGCCCCGACGCCGCGCTCCCCGCTGGGAAGCGGCCTCCGCCCCCGGCGTTCGCTGCTGCCCTCGCGACCTTCCAGGCAGCGGATTGCCCTGCCGCCGACCCTCCGGTGGTGCCAGCCCCGCAGGCTGACGCCCCGGCGGACGTAGCGGTCATGACGTTCGTCGCGCCTGCACTCGACCCGTCACCACACACACTAGGAAGGATTTGTGTTAAAAACTGTTAATGATGTATTAAAAAATGTTAATCGAGTGTTAAATAGTGTTAATGTGGAAACTGGGTGTTAATCAAGTGTTAATACGCGAAAACATTCACAATGGGCTATATTATAGGCGGAAATGTGTTAATGAGGTGTGAAGAAAGTGTTAACCGTTGGCGAGGGAGTGTTAATGGGACAGTTCAGGAGTGTTAACGGAAGGCTGCATCTGTTAATCGCGGTATAATCACGCTGCTGGGAGTTATATTGGAGCCAGAACACACGCCTGTTTCGCCGATACATTTGAAAAGTGTTAATACCCAGCGCAGCCACCGTGATGTGGGTGTCCTGGCGAGATAATCATTTCAAAATGCAGTCGCCACTGACAACGCCCATGCCCATCGACGATCGACAGGATCATCTACGGTAGATATAGGTGCATCCGCGAACACCAAACGCATGAAGACCTTATTAAGACCTATCTAGCTACGTACGTAGGATGGAACGATAGTTGGACGTAGGTAGCTAGCGAAATCATTTCTGAGCCGACGTTCTGCCCGAGCAGACCAGCATATATAATATATTTGTTACAAGAGAAACCCGAGTCTGAAAAATTTGTAAGGTGCTAAATCGTTGCACGGTCGCTGTTATACTTTTATCCACACGTTTATAGACTGCAAAGCAAAGGGTGGGGGTGCGCGGTGTTCGTTCATAACAGATGGATGACCAGTGGAGCGCAAACTTGGCGACTGCTGGAAAGCAACCGCGAACTGCTAATAACGCGGTAAGTGCAGATTGTGGAACAGAATGTTCGTTTATTTTAAGTGTGAGTAAACTGAAGCGGGCGATGTTCAGGCTCCCGGTGGCGCACATCGGGGCGCGGGGTTAGTTGCGGCCGCTAAGGTAAACGCCGGCACCGGTGCATTTGTGCATTTTCAGCTTGTTGCGAGCGTTTCATATAAGCCGGAGGTCACGCTGGGGACATACCGTCGCCAGCGTGGCCTGCTTCTGGTTGGTTGAAGTGTTTTATTTTCGTGTTCACCGGGTCTCATTTTTTACATGTGTTGAAGCCTCTGCGGACCGTGTAGCTCGTGCACTGATCGCCAACGGGCCGGTCGCGCAACGATGCGGCGGTTATGCAAGCCTCTTGTCCCTGTTTTTTTAAGGGTGTTCTTCATATAAGCCGGAGGTCACGCTGGGGACATACCGTCGCCAGCGTGGCCTGCTTCTGATTGGTTGAAGTGTTTTATTTTCGTGTTCATCGGGTTTCATTTTTTTAATGTGTTCGTTGAAGCCTCTGCGGACCGTGTAGCTCGTGCGCTGATCGCCAACGGGCCGGTCGCGCAACGATGCGGCGGTTATGCAAGCCTCTTGTCCCTGTTTTTTAAAAGCGTGATTTTCATATAAGCCGGAGGTCACGCTGGGGACATACCGTCGCCAGCGTGGCCTGCTTCTGGTTGGTTGAAGTGTTTTATTTTCGTGTTCACCGGGTTTCATTTTTTTACATGTGTTGAAGCCTCTGCGGACCGTGTGGCTCGTGCGCTGATCGCCAACGGGCCGGTCGCGCAACGATGCGGCGGTTATGCAAGCCTCTTGTCCCTGTTTTTTTAAGGGTGTTCTTCATATAAGCCGGAGGTCACGCTGGGGACATACCGTCGCCAGCGTGGCCTGCTTCTGGTTGGTTGAAGTGTTTTATTTTCGTGTTTCATTTTTTACATGTGTTGAAGCCTCTGCGGACCGTGTAGCTCGTGAGCTGATCGCCAACGGGCCGGTCGCGCAACGATGCGGCGGTTATGCAAGCCTCACTGTCCCTGTTTTTTGGGCTTGGCTAGCCGTGAACCGGTACGAGTCGCCCATTACGTTCAATTTGATAAGTTTCCTGGACACTACAAGCGGATCGAGGCAATTCCAGATCCAGGTAGATACCCGTGTACACACCGTCGTGAGGTACTGTTTTCCAATTGTCTCTAGGGGTATTGGGGTTTCTTTGGTATGTGCGAGCTCGTGTAGAGATTCTTTACCTGGTAATGTTACGAGTCACGCTGGTTAACACACAGGTGCACGGAGGGTTTCCTATGGGGGACATATTGTTCCGTGCTCACCTTGTTGGAGGTTTACCGTCCGCACCTTGTTTAGACTCCTGTTGTTAGCATGTGACTACATGTTGCGCGCTTCCCGGTGGCATATCGTTCGCCAGGAAGTCACACCGTGTTCGTGTTGCCCGGCAGCACAACATGTCGTTGTAGCCCGGCAGAACATGTACGGCCTGGGGTTGCTTACGTATGCCTGTGATGTGTGTATGTACCAGAGGGAGCCATGGACCACACGCAGTAGTGTGCAGTACCCGGTGCGCCGCTCGTTACGACAATGGTTGGTGGTGCCGGTGCCGAAGGACGGAAAATGTTTCATCTGAGCCTTGGCGATGGCTGTCTACGGCACTTGGGATGTGACTCGTGGAGCCGTGGCGGTGATAGCGGCTCGCATTGCCTGGGGTCATATGCAGACCGGCATCCGGCACGAGCAACAACGCCAACTGTGCGAAGAATACAATTGTCACTGGGGATACTTGACGGGCAGCACACTGAGGATCTACTCCGAATGTAGATATGAGAATGTCCTCCCGCTGAGCCTCAGCACACCTTGTCACGTAGACCTAGTACAATTTAGAGGGAAGCGACCCTCCTTGTGTAGGATTTCCGAGCTACGTTCAATCGGGATCTCGGTACAGTACACCTGCTCAACGGATGTTGAAGCTTCCATCGATCTAACCGATGAATCATCGTAAGCTCATTGTTATATGGAATGTTATATGCTGGCGTGAAGCGATTCCAGAAGCTACTTGTTGCCAATCCTTTTGGGGACCCTTGTGATGCTGACAATACCTCAAAGGACGCTGCTGACTGTGCTAATAACAGCTGCGTTGGCTTCGTGACACCCTAGTTTAAGCCTGCGTTGCACTCAGATTTCCTACAAACTAAGCAATCCCTCACTCGAGGGCACCTTGCGTGTGCCGATTACCCGCTCGCTGCCTTGTGCCCGCCGGTACACTTCGTGTTAGTGCATCCCAGCTCCCTATGTCATGGTGATGGTCCGTGCACGGGGCATACCGTGTCCTCTTTATTGATTTTATCCCCCCCTCCCGGCCAGCAATAAAGTATTTTCAGCAATAAGGGTTTGAGCACGAAAACTTATTTAAATTCGGTATTCTTATTTGTTTTATGATACCTACGACCAAGTTATATTTATTTAATTATCCGACTTTATTGTTTGTTGTTTATCGATTCACAATATTTGCTACCAAGACTTAATTACATTCGATCATTGTTGTTAGTTTTTTGTTTGTTGTCTGTGGCCACAAATAACGGTAAATATAAATAAATATTCATACCTCAAATCTAATCTTCAATACTCCAACACAGCATAGGCACTATGAACACACGAGAGACACGGAACGAATAAATCAAATCAATATTGGTCGACAATATGCACCTGTGGATGATGGATGGATGCCGACACCGTATACATTTCGGGTTTGCACAGTGCAGAATTTAATCTTCAATACTCCAGCATAGCAGAGGCACTATGGACACACGAGAGATACGGAACGAATAAATCCGTCAAATCAATAATTTTGGCCGACAATATCAGTGTGTCTGCAAAATACATAGAAGGTCTCCCAGCTACCTAGCACTATTATCATAGTTATACCTGGTCTCCATCTCGAATGAAAATGGTCTCCATCTCATACGTATGGATACACGTATGGGATATCTGCCGTACCCGTATTGTTGAACCCAGATTTAATTATCGCTTATTTTATGTTTATCATTGAGTCGGACATATCTTTATATATTTACCCACTTTATTGTTTTATACACTCGCGAGCGTCGGATATTTATATATTTTTGTAACTATTCCTTGTTTTATTGCTTTTAAATGCGATACATTAATTTATTTTCTTAATTATTCCTTAAGACGTAGAAAAATCCAAATATTTATTTAATTTTGAAAATCAATAAAGAGGACACGGTATGTCGGGATGCAGGTCGAGTATCACACATACCTCGGTAGAGTGGGCTTCCATCGTTAGCAACTCATAAAACTGTGGGGACAAGAGGGGAGAGCCCAGCAGGGCTTTTGGCCAGAGAGTGATTCCGACAGCTTCGGTCGGGGAGCACGCCCTTGCACTGTTGAATGACGTCTACGGTGAGAGTCGGCTACAGCATGCTCGGTATGCCATGGTCGGCGAGTGTCCTCTGACACCGGGAGCAAGCTACTTCGAGTTTGCTGGGGTGCCCCGTCCGGATTGGGCGGTCCCTGAGTTTGGCGAAGGCTTGCTGCGTATACGTGTGTACACCACCCCCATGGACGGCGGTGACTGCCATGGATGGTAGGGTGAGGTAGTGCTCGTCCGTGGTCGCCGTGGGCACACCCATGCCTTCACTACACTAACGCCTTCCAGTCGTTTTTCGTTACCAGTTTGCACCGTGACCTCACGGATGCCCCCACCGTTGCCAGCCCCCCTGCGGTTGGGGCTGCCTCGAGGGTATTGACACCCACCCAGCTTGGGGAACGTGTGGACGACGTGAATACGGTGTACTCCGCCTTCACAGCATGGCGTGGCTACGTCCGTCTTGCATGCTGTGCCATGTGCGGCCTGCTGGCTGCTAATCCCTAGAAAAACGAAGCCGTTCCATCCGGATGGACTATCATAGTCCACCCGGACGGTTTTCAGACGGACTGGGAGTCCGTACGCTTTTGGAAAGGTCCACACGTATGGACATCACATGTCAAAACGTTTTGAAGGTTTTTTCTGTCCATATGCAATCCGTCCGAATTTCCGCAATGTGTCCGTACGGACGGAAACGCTGAACATTTTGGACTTTCCCTTGGGTACACCCAAAATACTATACTCAGGGTGTCCATCTGATTGTCCAGCCTGACCAGTCGTCCTTACCTCGTCCATACGCATGGATTACCTAAGGACATGTGTATTTCGCAGTCGGAGCCCGTTTGCACCTTCCATGCGTATGGACTCTTGCCGTCCATGCGCATGGACCGCCTATGGACACGCCATGGGGTGCTTTTCAAGGCCAAATTTGCCATGGGGTGTTTTTCGCATGCTCATCCATGCGGATGGACAGCATATGTCCTCGTGAAGGAGTCTGCCTTGGCATGTTTGCACGGGCGCGACTAACTGTCCGTACGGATGGATCACGTATGGACATCGACACGGGTGCGTGTGGACATTCTATGGGTGTCCCCTCCCCTTCCCTCCGATATGGAGTGTTATTTGCATGCACCGTCCATGCGGATGGACAGCATATGTCCTCGTGAAGGAGTCTGCCTTGGCATGTTTGCACGGGCGCGACTATCTGTCCGTACGGACGGACTTCGTATGGACAACGACACGGGTGCGTGTGAACATTCTATGCATGGGTGTCCCCTCCCCTTCCCTCCGATATGGAGTGTTATTTGCATGCGCCGTCCATGCGGATGGACGCCAAGGACATATACATATGCGCACGGAATAAGCAGGGAACATGCTATGCGTAGAAAGCTGGATACACTCGTCCGTACGGACGGACTACGTGACTCTTACGCAGGGTTATGCTATTTACAAAATAAACTATAATATATATATGTACACACGTATGGATTGCATACGGATTATATATTACATACGAGCGGACATGCGGTCCTACAATGAAATATTCTCCAGTTCAGGGCGGCATCAATCTTCTGGTGCTTCGTCAGAATCTACACCATCTCTCCACTCTTCTTCGTCAGAGCTGCTGTCTCCAAGGTCGCGAAAGAAGTCCGCTTGCCGATCAAGCACAATGAAAAGCCGGTCAGTGCGTTGCCGAATGTGCATCGGAACGATGTTTCCTGTGTAACGAGCAAGTCGTTTTGGCATGACAGGAATGCTTTGAATGCACACTTGGTTCTCAATGTTGTCCACTCGGACGAACGGCTGATCTACTTCCCATGGCATGTCATTGCGCAGAAATATGTTCTTGGAAACATCGTCTGCAAGCGCTGCTGCTCGTGGGAACCAGCGGGCCTTCAGTAGCAGTTGACTGCAGCCAGGCAGCTCCAGCTGGACAATCTTCAAAATCTCTCCGTACCTGGATGGGCAAACCAATGATATATTGCATAATCAGATATTTATCCGTGCGGACTTAGTGATCCACACGCCGACCATATGTAATCCACGGTCATGGACGTATCCCAGACGTGTGGATTACGTACGGAATACGTCGGACACAAGGGTGACGTGGGTGTGGACAGTGCCTTACCCACGTTCGACGACCATGGCACATCCAGTGGGGATGAGCAAATCAAATCAGCATGCTGAAATGGATGGATTTCTCGAGAAACGTGCCTGTCTTCGACATCATCCTTGGGTATACGCTGGAGCCGTCGGTCTTCGTCGGTGGGTTTGCCCGGACTTCTGAAGATTTGCTTGAAGTATCGTTGGCAAGACTTCTTCCCGACATCCTTGTCGAGTATCCGGAATTCGTCGCGCCCGACTTGGACACTGGGAAATTACATCCACATGGCTACACCAGCCAATGCAAAACTTTGCACCTGCAAGGTGAAAGGTATCACCTGGTCCGTATGTGGGCACTTTCGCCATGTTTCCGGGTCAAGAAATGTGGGAGCGTCCAACTGAGGCTGTGCCGCTCGCCTCCCACGCCCATGGCGGCGGCGGGCACGCTGCCGGACATTCCTATCAGTCAGAAGAACACATAGGTATCGGTAAGTGTGTAGTAAGTTAAGGTCCGCACGGATGGACGTGATGCGGATAACGCACGGAGTACGTACGGAACCCGAATTTAACTGCGTCCGTACGGATGGAATACGTAAAGTTTACGCACTCAATATGTTCGAACCGCGCGTACCAACAAAATAACGAGAGTCAAAACATGACGGTGCGGCTAGCGCACCTATTGTACTCGTCCAGCTTTGTCCGGAACTGCAGGCACAGACGATCGTACCACGGGAACTCGCTGCGAAGCCACACTTGGATTTTCTCTTCATCGTCTGCACCCGACGAAACAATAACATGTCAAATTGTGTGAGAAATGTCCGCGGACCACGTACGGAACACGGTTACCATACGTCGGGACACATAAAAACACACGTACGGACCTATAATTTGGACAGCAGATAACGGATATGCATGCTCTTCCCTACCGAAATAAAAGGTTTGAAAGCCGTCACATCACCAAGGTCTCGAGGAGCAAGCATACCTTTGGATGGCCTCACTCTTTTGGTGTTCCCGGTCGCTTTGCTCGTCCAGATCGGCTGCTTAGGTGGGGGTCGGTACAAGGGTGCTCGACCGGTCGTGGTGAATTGTTTAATACCCTTCACCATGTTCACCATCCGTTGCAATTCCAGACCCTTCATCATGCTTGCGACCGGGTGCGCACGTGTCTTGATCGATCTCTTCAATTTTCCGTAGTAGTCTTCGAAGACAAACATCCATAACTCTCTTGCCGGGCCGTTGTCCTTCAACTGCTCAATAATATGAACGAGCAAATGCGACATGATCACCAAGTCTTCAGGCGAGTTTGCCTTTTCCATGTAACAAACGCCGCCTTCTCGTGGTACCGCGCCGGGTTTGTTCAGCTGGTGACACGCATGACAGTGGTGACAGCATGACAGGCTTTACGAAGATGACCATCTGTGAGATGCAGACTTGTCAGAGAAGATATAGTCACCATCAGGTGACCAGAGAATGATAAGACGAAGATGGCAGTGACTCCTTTGCCGCTGACGTGTCAGTCAGAATGCGGTAAACGGTAACATTGTTAGAGCTGGCATGGGATAATGACTTTCCATTGGCCAGATGAAGATTTAAGGGCTAGAACCCGTTACAGTTTTGGGAAATGTGACAGGACATTGAGATATAAGTAGACTCTGACCGAAGGTCAGGCTAGTGGACTCATTATTGTTTTGCCTTCGCAAGTACTAGGTGGCTGTTCGCGTGCCAGTGCTAGAGTGCTAAGACAGTTCTGCTCACAGCTTTTGTACACACAATAATTCGTATTTTGTGATATAATATCAATTTTGACGGATATATTTTACTGCTGTTTTCATACTTTTTCAAAACAATAATGTCCTGCGCGGAGCGGCTTTTTATTTCAGTGTTAATCCGGAAGTGAAGGCCCTTTGGCGAGAAGTTAGCAGCAGTTGAAAGAGCGGATTCGGAAGTCAGGCGACTCCAGGGGCACCCACGGTGCACTGGCGGAACCTTTTTCTTCCCTGAACTTGGTGGTACTTGCACTGAAAGAGCTTCCAGCAACGGCGGCGACGGATCAGCTTTGAATTCACTAGTCATGAGCGGTCTCCTTCTGCACAGTGATATGCTCAACACCTTGGTCTTCAGCGAATCCAGGGGCACCCCTGGTGCACTGGCCTAGCTGCTGACAGGTGTCCTCCAGTTTTGAGCTAATCAGCACGGCATGAGCTTGGGCGGCGGCAGCGACAAAGTCAATCAGCAGTTAATGTACACCTGGATGAGCAGCTCTCAGTGGTTCTTTCAGCTGACCACCTTGCTTGAAGTGAATCCAGGGGCACCCTTGGTGCACTGGCTTAGCTGAAAGGCAGGTGTGTGTCACCTGGGAGCTAATCAGCAGCGGCATCTGCCCTGTCTTACCGGCTAAGAGTGGATCAACAGCTGATGTGCACCTTGATGAACTATCTTCCAGTGGGCTCTCCAGCTGGCCACCTTGTCTGAAGTGAATCCAGGGACACCCCTGGTGTACTGGCTTAGCTGAAAGGCAGGTGTGCTTGGCCTGTGAGCTAATTAGCGGCGACATCTGCTTTTATTTACCAGCGAAGAAGTGGATCAGCAGTGAATCACTGCTCTATGTCTGGAACTGCAACTTACGGTTTCTTGGGCAGCTCCACTTTGTCTGACGGTTAATCCAGGGACACCCCTGGTGTACTGGCCTAAGCCTGAAGCAGAGGAAGAGCTTGCCAGAGGACTGGCAGCTGCATCAACTCTGAAGGCGACAACTGAGTGGTCTATTCCCTGGTGTGACACAGTGACCTGGTGGATTTAGAGTTAATTACGTTTCCAGCCTGGAGTGCTGCTCACTACTGGAGTGCCCTTCTGCTGCCTTATCACAATGTGTTGGAGAATTCTTCTATCCTTTCTACAGTATTGGTCAGCCGGTGAGGCCCTCATGTCACGGGCCACCTTCTGAATCAGCAGTAGTGCTGCGAATCCAGGGTGCTCAGCACACTGGCTTAGCTTCCAACTCTGTCAGCGACCTGGTACTTGTTTGCTGGACTGGACTGGGGAGTGAGCTTACATGGCAGTCATGGCTTCCTTGATTAGCAGTGGTGTTGTGAATCCAGGGGTGCTCAGCACACTGGCCTAGCTTTAATTTTCCTCGCACGAATACTTTGCATCTGCTGCTGATTCAGAGCGCTGAAGCGCAGTGCTGGACCTTTAGGCATTCGCTGCCCACACGCGTTTCGTTCTTTCACTTGTTCAGCAAGGCGAATCCAGGGGCACTCGGTGCACTGGCCTGAACCAGTCTGAGTCAAGCCTCCAGTCTACTGGGGAACGAGCTTTGCGCTGAGAGGGGGGACTCGCCCTTGGGCCCGTTGACTGAGCATCAACACAGCACTTCACCACGGAGGGAGAGGCAGAGCCAAGCGCTGCCTCTGTCCATTCCAGAGAACGTGAGGCACGGCGGCTGGCACGAGGACGGACCAGTCAGGACCTTGACACGGAGTATATGAGCGCAGAGGGGTCGGGCTCAGAAACCACTCCCTCCGCACCGTCATCTCCAGCAGCAACAGCGCTAGGAGCAGCAGCACTCGCAGCAGCAGTAGTAGCCTCAGCGCCTGCAAACCAGTTTCTCTTTGCGTTTGACGACGTAGACGAGATGGATCACTATGAGAAGGAGAGCCACTCACTTGACAAGGAAGACGTCAGACTCCAGTACACCGGTAGTAAGAGTGAGGACAGAGCGCTCTTCATCAGGCGTTTCGTGGACATGGTGGCGAAAGTCCAGCGGGCTTTTGAGGCCAGGAAGCGTAGGTACATGAAGTCAGCATCTTACCACGCGCTCAGTCAGCAGCAGAAGGAGGCCTTCGCTGGGTCCAGACCAGACTACAGATCATTGTGGGACAGCATACCATCGTTTCTAGCAGGGGATGACCATGCCACCTCAGTCGCTTATGACTGGTGGTGTGCTGCCTACCTGAAGAATGGCGTCATGGCTTCACACGCTTGCCATGTCCTGAAGGACGTCACCATGAGAGATGCCTACCAGGGATCTGTGCGTTGTGCTCAGCCTCCTTTTCATGAGCTGGCGCCAGGGTCAACCTGGGCAGTTTGTAAGGTGTTCGAGGATGGTGATGAGGATGGCGAGGCGTCTGATGAGTGGGCAGGCGAGGGAACCTCCACGAGGGGTCTCACGGGGCCAGATGGCACTGAAGATTCTCACTACTCTTGGGCCTTGAGGGCGTTCGTTGCAGAGCTCGAAGCTAAATTCTTGATGAAGGGCACCAAAGAGAAGGAAGATCTCTTGATCGCCAAGCCGCAGACCAACGAGCAGGACGGCCTCGCCTACGTGAAGAGCTGTCGTCGCAGGGAGGCAGCTCTCAACACCGGCAGGAGGGTGGAGGACTCCGTCGTCAGGCAGAACATCGAGGAATGCATTAAGGGCCTGCGCATCAAAGAATACCGAGACCGCGTGTCCGAGCAGCTGCGCGTCAGCCATCCTGCCCCCAACAGGGTTACTTGGGAGGACCTCGAGGTGATTGTGGAGGTGCAGGACAAGCTCAAGAACGATGCAGAGGCTTGGGCCCTCACGCTGCAGCAGGAGCTGGTTCGCAGGCTCAACTGCGTGTACTCCTGCTTCGAGGCCAGACAGATGGGGCTTGACCTGTCTGCGCTGGTATCAGCTATGAGGCGCTCGGGTTCTGCCTCCAAGACTGGGGACAGACGCAGGGACCCCAAGAAGAAGGAGCAGGCACAGCATGGTGGCGACGACGCCAAGAAGCCTGTGAGGGAAGCGAACAATGCCGAGCGTCAGAAACCTTCTTACAGCAAGGTGCCACCACCTGATGCCTCGAAGAAGTTTCAGTGTGACTGGTGCTTCACGCGCCTGCCCCACTCTCCAGAGCGCTGCTATACGGGGTGTCGTGATTCCCGGGTGCCGCCCAACTTCCATAAGGACAGGCAGAACTCCAAGTGGCCAGACGAGGTTAAGAATGCCCAGATGCGCGCCTACAACATCGCACACCGCTTTGACAAGCACAAGATGGGGATCACCACCAAGGAGTGGCTTAAGCTCCCGGAGGCCAAGCAGAAGCAACCACAGCAGCAGCAGCAGCAGCAGCAAGTGGCTGCCAGTGCCGAGGTTAAGGAGAAACTCGCCGCAGAATTGTCAGGCCTCCAGGCAGGGTCACCTCCAAAGGATGACGAGATCGCCGATGCACAGGCCCTATCAGAGGCCAGCGATGCGGATACCGAGTACAACTCCAACTTCACCCAACAGGCAGAATACGAGGAGGATGAGCAGGACTGCCCTGCTGGGGTGGTTTGGGAGGTGGTCATGGTGTTGGCATCGATCACGCACTGAGTCTCCAGGCCAGCGCCGCTGTCGCCTTGGGCAACACTCAGCAGATGCGGGGCTTCCAGGTCAAGACGCCGGAGGAGTTCGACAGGGCCGCTCAGGTGCCTAGAGCCGTCCCTCCCGACGTACTCAGCAGGAAGGTCCACCTGTTGGCATCCAATCTTCGCAGCTCCGTGCGTGCCTGCTCGCAGATTGCTGCCATCCTGATATCCCAGAACGCCATTGATCTCCCGAAGGACATCGGGAATCTTTTCGCGCTGGAGGAGCTCATGGGCAAGGATCCGAATGATGCAACCGAACAGCCCACCGAGGTCAATGAGCATGAGTTGGAAGACACGCACGCCACAGCGACGCAAGGAGTGAGAAGGGAAGCAGACGGTTCAGGACATCGTGCAACCGAGGAGGTGCCGTTGGACGAGATGCCCAACGGGGTGGTCGACAGCGCCGCCGCTCGATGTGCAGCTGCTGCCTACGTGGACGATCTGGGGGTGGTTGACTTCAGTGACCATGGGCATGTGCGAGCTGGTACCATCAAGACCTCCGCCTACGACGCACTGAGGGCAAAGATGGCGCAGCATCTGACCGACGAGCAGGTGCTATTGATGGCTCAAGTGCAGCCCATCTGCAAGTTGCAGAATGCCACTCTATATGAGGGGCTTGCGCTGGTGTCATCTGGTGGCGAGCTTATGCTGTACCGGGCAATCCTCATGGACACCGGCGCCAACTGTAACATCATCTCGATCTCTGTTGTGAGGCGGCTGGGTCTCACGATTTACGAAGCCACCACCGGCGCCAAGGTCACCAGATGTGACAACAGTCCCACAAAGTTCACCCATTATTGCTACGTGGACGTCATTTTGGCAGCGGGCACGCCGCACATGACGCTTCACCGCTTGTACGCCTTCGTGACCTTCGAGGCTGAGAACTCCTGGGACCTGTTGATAGGCACTGGGCCGCTGAAGAACTCCCTGATGATTGACATCAAGTTGGGAAGTTGCGTGGCCGTGTCGCATGCACCGAAGGTTTTGGGCCTGGATGCTGAGGTGGTTCTTCCGCTGGTCGACATGACGACACCCAAGCGTCCTCGCCAGCCCAGGAGGTTGGACCCGGTGGTATGTTTACAATCTGAGATCTTTGGGCATGAGACGGAGTGCAAATGGCTGGGGTGCCCACCCTTGGGCACAAGGGAGGAGAGGTTTGCTGCCTCTGGGATTCGGTCTGAGCACATCCTTGACGGCGAGGAGTCGCCGGTGGGGTCACCGATGCCTTCGTCAGGACCATCTGCTGCGCCCCCTAGACCCCGAGCCGCCACACGCGCAGAGGTCGAGGCGGCATCTCGCGTTCACACGTGTTCGCTTGAAGGAGGCCGAAGGAGCTACCTGGCGTCGCTGACGTCCGTCGAGCTGGCAGGGTCAGAGCGCATGCTGGCGCAGCTTTACGCAGCACCCAACCCCTGGGTGGGTGGGCGCACGAAGTGGATTACCGATAGCCAGTCGACCGGGGGTCGTCCACCTCTGGGCGCTGATCTTGACCACAACTGGGCGGACCAGAGACTGTACCTGGACCGGCACCATGTGGCGCGTCTTTGCCGCATCCTGCAGGAGCTCCCTGAGGACGTGCCAGCTAGACCTTCCCAGGAGCATGTCTGCGTGGAGTTCATCCGCTGCCTCGAGCAGAAGTGGGTGATGGTGGAACAGCTGTTGCCCCCCAACTGGCTGTATGTGGACCAGAAGTTGGATCACGACGAGGATAATGACTGTTGGGTGCTAAAGGGGAGCTATATGACACACGTGCCATCCCTTGCCAACAAGCAAGACGTCGTCAAGCCCAGGGAAGAAGGCCGAGCGCGCGATCGCCTCAACTCGATCCAGCGACTGCAGCACACGCTCCAGGAGCTGTTTACGTACCCCAGCGGTGAGGTCGCGGGCACCCTCATGTGGGATCTGAAGGAGCGTGTCCTCTGTGTACAACCAAGTACAGCCACGCAGCACCTCGAGCTGCTGCGCTGCACGCTGGATCATGCGCGAGTGTACAACAGTGAGGAGTTGCTGGGTGAGCTTCAGCTCCCTCATTGGTACGAAAGCACTGGTGTTTGGACATACCAGCTGCTCAGGTACCTCTGCCCGGTGGACATAGAGTCCCTCTCAACTGGCGTCCTCCGACAGTACGATCTATATGGAAGCTTGGCGCCACCTCTGGAGCTCATCGTTCTGGGTTCGAGCACCAAGTACTACCCGGTGGGAGATGGTCTCGGGGGAACTGGTAAGGTGTTCTCCCAGAATGCCGCTGCGCAAGAATACTTGCGCTTGGGGGAGATGAGGAAGATGCTCAAGGCATCCGACACCAGGCAGCAGGGCCAAGAGGCGCTCAATGCAGATGCGCAACGTAGGCCACCACCGCCCAACAACTTGACCAACTTCAGGCTCACCAAGCGAGCCCCTGCGCAGCCACCTGCTCCTGCCGCGGGAGCAGGGCCATCCCGGGCTATCGCAGGGCCATCTCGCGCCAGGCCGAGCAGCCACTCGCCACCTCGTTCGTCGCAGAGTGCACGACCATCTCAAGCTGTCGCGGGGCCGTCTCAGGCCAGGCCCAGTGGCCATTCGCCGTCTCGCTTCGCGCGCATGGCGTACGCTCGCACTCCGTCGCCTTCATCCAGCGACCATGAGGCCGAGGATTTGGTGTCGTCAAATCTTGACAGCAGCCCTCCTCATAGGAGGTCGCCCTCCGCATCGTCTGCCATGACCAACGCTGGCACGTGGGCGAACTCTTTCCGTGTTCCGCGTGGCTCCCCGTCAATTTCTTCGGGAGGCCCACCTCCTACGCCTCCGAGCCCGCCGAGGGCGGGTCCTCTGCCTCGGGCTCCTGGGTGGGTGCCTCCATCCCCAACGGAGTCAGATTACGACGCTACACAACTGGCCACCGCATCTGGTCACTCGTTGCGCCAATTCCTGTCCGCGGAGGGGGTGGAGACCTTGAGGGATCGTCACAACCTCACTGTCTTCATAATACGGTTTCGCGTAACGGACTATGATCAGTGCAGGCAA